>RQIL01042413.1:0-15526 GCA_003951145.1 Jimgerdemannia lactiflua | reverse complement strand
AAAAAAAAAAAAAAAAAAAAAAAAAGGAGTAGCTTGGGTGTCCTTCTTGCTTGAGATAGTAGGATAGGCTTCCCATTTCTTCTGCTCTTTCTCTGATTCTTCAATCTCCATGAAGGTGATAGTGTTTGCTTATTCTCAGTTCCTAGCTACATTGCTTAGTTGAGTCTTGCACTTGGTTTCTGCTATACAATCTGAGGTATAATAGCCTTTTTCTTTATATTTATAGCATGTTATCAATCATTTTTCATTCTTGGTAGCAAACTTCTATACTGGCTACTTCTTGAACTTCTTGACTATATTGCTCAGATATGCAGTCATTTCTGCAAACTGTTTGGCCAGTTCCTCCATTGGATTAGCCTTTCTTGGTTCTTGAGATAGTGGTTATTGTTGTGGAGTATTTCTATTGACTAACTATATGGGTATTCCTTGATTCAATTTTTACCCCAGTTACTCTTTCTATTATATAGCCTTATGGGTGCCTGGTAGTCTAGTATCTTTGAGCATAGGTGACTTTCTGTACCAGGTCCAGCACTATTGAGGTGGATCAGATGCCTAAGATGATTTCTTAGTAAATATCTTTTATGAAGATATTTTCAGCCACCTGGTCTTGAACTACATCAGGGTAGTCAGCAAGGACTATTTGATACTAGATTCTTATGTATAATGTATTTAGGTCTTCAGATATTCTTTGACAGATGGTGTTTAATTGATCCTTGAGGGCTTGTTTGATTTCATCAGTGTAGTAGGTATTTTAGAGCCAAGTCTTTATGACTAATAGTACTGCTGGGTCATCAGTCCCTGTATAATTGACTATAGTGAAGGCAGTTCTTACTGGACCTCAGAGGCTTACAGAGAGTAGAGCTACTTGTTGTATTGTAGTTAGAGTCCTAACAGCAGCATACTGCTCGAAATCATCAATAAAGATAATGATTCATTTATCAAAAATATATCTATAGAATACCAGTAATCTCATATCCATTCTATCTGATAGTATTGTGTGGGTTCTTGTAGTAGTTATTTGTTATTTAGCTTAAAAGTGAGGGATTTATCTTTAATTACTAGTCAATAGATACTAAGTTGTAATATAGCAGATACTAAACTTAATAAGTATATTAGATTTCTTTATCTTGAATTCTTGTCTTCTTGACTCTCAGAGTCAGTAGTTTCTTGAGGCCAAATATATCAAAGAGGTAATCCTGAAGGTCCTTTATCAGTATACTTGTTTTTTATCATAATACTTTCAATCTGAGGTTTATTCACTCTAAGATACTGGGATATTTATACAAGTTTACTAGCTATGAGATGGTGGTTGAGTTACATAGCTAAGTTGTGAGTCATTTCACCATTTGGTAAAATAATCTTGCTACTTGGCAGAATAATTTCACTATTAGCAAAATACTATACTATATCAGGTCTTTAATTTTGATATTAGTAAAATAATCTTACTATTTGGCAAAATTAGAGACTGCTAACTATAAAACTATACTAATTTGGGACTAGTTGTAATCAAATATCTATCTCTTATTCCTTCTTTCAAATTTGGCTCTACTGTTACAATAGTTGAAGTAGTGGGACTGCTAGATAATTGCTTCTTTCTTCACTATCATACCAGTTACAAGGTCTGGCAGGCAACTAGCTAAGTTCTCTTTCTCTAACTTACAACCTCTCTACCTCAGTGTAGTTTACTGTACCTATTACAAAGTAGTAAGAGGAAGGCAATAGTGATGAGTTACTCTTCTTTTAGTATCAGATCAGTGTTTTCTCTACTTTTTTGCAGTTCTGGTGCCTCTGACTGTGTCTGGAGTGTACTTGTCTTAGTGCAGTGCTTTTCTCTCTTTATTGTTATCAACAAGGTATCATCTTGATATATCATAGGCTATGTAGAGAGTTGGCTGACCATGGGTATCAAGTGCCAGTATAGGTTATCTGCAGGTTTTTAGTATTTGTGGTGGGGCCCTCTGAGTCTTGGTGAGCTTTCTGACAAGTATGGTTCTGATATAAGTGACTGCTTTCTGGATGGAGTCAGTTGGAAGGAGAGATGACTGTTATAGATAAGCAAAAGGGTGATAATGGTGGACCAGTAAGGTACCAGACTGGTAATGGCTATTGGAATGTAGCAGGTGCTGATTTGGTGGTACCTTCCAATTGGTTAATAGTGGGTGGAGCTGTATCTAACTAGAACTGGAAGCTAATATAGTAATACAATCAAGGCCTGCAGACTTAGAGAGTGGGGTCTTCCTTTTCTGGCTATACCCAACTAGAACTGAGAGCTGATATAATGACATAATCAAGACCTGCAGACTTAAGAAGGAGAATAAAGGTCTCTCTCTATTCTCTATATAAGTTTTTGAGAAGAGAGTTTTATGTATTAGTCCTTATTATCTATTGATTGGTTGGGGGGTTTTTATTTTGCCTTGGGCTTCCATTAGGGGTTCAGGGGACTAGTTTTTATTCAGTCTTGATGTAGCTAGATCCAGTATAATCATTTTGGAAAATTCTATAGTCTGGCCTATTGTGACATCTACAATCAACTATGTCAGAATTCGGAGTACTCTGTGACTGCTAGGATCAGATGACATTATGGCATAATAACCTATGACCAGCCTAAACCATCAAGTGATTGTACCAAAAGGAGACAAGATAATCCAAGCCGAAGAAGAAGACCACGTTATTTAAAGGACCTGGCCTCAGCCTCGGAATCGGCACCAAAGAACAAGAACCCCCCCACACAATGCCTCCCTCTTGCCGCTCCAACCAGACCTCCCGCCGCTCCACCCCTTTGCCTAGCCCAAAGACCCTGGTCTTCGAAGCCATCAAGAAGGCTATCTGGTGCCCGGATACCACCGAACACCTGAACTTCTATACCGAGGATCTTGGGCACTTCATCAACTACTGGTATATAATGACCCAACAGCTCAAAGACACCGCCGAACGGATGACCCTCTGGCATGACTACAAAATTGGACACCGCCTCCACAATGAAACCCAAGAAAACAACTGGGAAGACCTTGTTACTGAACTATTGACCACAGACCACCTGATCAAGAGAGCTCTCTGCATCCACCAGATATTCCACCACATCCCTTGGGCCATAGCACATTTGCAAGGAGTAACCATGGAAAACCTTGCTCGCCTATCAGCAGAGGATGCCAATTGGATAGAAGCTGAAGTAGCCAATCACATTGGTAGCAATCGCATCACCATGGGAAGCCAAGACACTGAACCCACCCTGCCAGAATTCCACACTACACCCCTTTGAGACAATCATCAAGGCCACCTCATGAGCCTTATGGAGATATTCGAAGGACCACCCATCACCATGGAAGTACCTGCCGGAGCTACCCCAGCTACTCACCACCCTGTTAGTCTCAATTCACACTATATCATTTGGGAGCCGAACCAAGAAGATGCTCAAGAAGTCCCTATCTTCGAAGAAGAGGTTCAAGAACTCCAATACCCTACTCCCGAAGCAGCCCTCTCTGACACTGAAACCAATGAATCCACAGAAGAAGAAGAAGAGGAAGAGCAACAGAGAGTCTATCAGTCCTCTGTCCACATTCAAGCTGTCCAAGGATTAGAGAATGTCATTGAAGATGATTGGCCACTGTTCTACCCCCTCACCTCCTGGCCGGTGCTCCCCCCTTTCGAGGAATGAAATGATGAAGTCACACAAAATGACTTGGATGCCCCTGACGAAGAATACTATCCCCTTTGAGTGATGTCTTTCGACCTGTCCATTTTGGCCCACATGTCAGCAAGTCATGCATTCCGTTTTCAGCGATGTCTTTCGACCCATCCTCTTTGAGTAATGCTTTTTGACCTGTCTGTTTTCAGTGATGCTTTTCGACCCATCCATTTTGGCCCACATGTCAGCAAGTCACGCATTCCGTTTTCAGCGATATCTTTCGACCTGTCCCCTTTGAGCGATGCTTTTCGACCTGTCTGTTTTCAGCGATGCTCAAACACATAACTGTTTTTAGCAACACCTGTAACAGCCTGCAAGCCAATAACATAACTTAGCCACATAACATAGTAACCGCACATTATAGTTAACCCAGATAGCAATAGCAACCATACAAGTGACCCAGCAAACTTGTATAAATAACCTGTATTCTTAGAGTGAATAAACCTCAGTCAGTCCAATAGTTTTATAAAGAAAACCCACTGCCTCCAAGAGACCGGAATTCAGAGAACAAGATAATGACCTGGAGCAACAGTCACTCAGAAGTTTGAGTTAAAGAATTACTCTTGCTGCCACGTCTCAGAAAACTGCCAGGAAAACCGTTTAAGACCCGCTGCTATGAAAAGGAAACCACTACGGAAAGCCGCCAGAAAACCGACCGCCATTTAAGACTGAGTCCATTGGTTTAACCGCCAACTTAAGTTCTGAAAGACAAGAGAAGTCAAGTGTAAGAACTTTGGGAAAGACTCAGAAAAACTGCCGCCACCCCATTTCATTCAAGACCGTCACCGAGATCCTGTCAACTGCCATTTGGCCCGACTGCCCGTTAACCGCCATTCAGATCCCGCATTCAGTACAAGACCCGCGTATTCAAGTGTTAAGACCCAAGGAACCCAGTATACTTAGCTTAAGAAAGCCAGCCAGAGCACCTGCTATTCCGACGTCATCAAAGTTAACAAGTCAAGATGGATGAGCAAGCCGTCGACCCCCATTTTCTTTACCCGCTGCGCCACAAGCCACGATCGTCGACCATCACGGACCCTCTACATATTTAAGATACAGTCTTACACATGATAATTGACCCACATTCTGAGCCATCATCCATCTATTATACCACTAAACAACTGAGCCAGCCGAGCCATCGTCATCAACTATCGACTGCCAACTTTTGCCGACATTTTGAACAAGCCAATCACGTGACTATCCACTTGGAGATCCCTTTATCTCGACATACATATTGACCATGCTTCACCAAGTGGCACATTGAGCCATGCTTGAAGCATATAGTTATACAAAATGCACACCACATTTTGGGGGCTCAACTGGGAATAGTTTTCTAAAGACTTGACCTTTTGGCTCAAGAACCCAGTAGCCATCTACATTGGAGACTCTAGGAGAACCTAGCAGCCAGCAACAAGTTCAGAGACAGCCCTCTTCAGCAGAAAAGAAGGCCCACACCATTGTCAGGACAGTAGCCAGATCCCTTTTCAAGAACAGCAGCCAGAAGACCGAATCCGAGGACAGAAGTGACCCAGACTACGGCTTGACCTCCAGAGAGAGAAGACAACTCAGAGGACAGCCAGAACCCCTTCAGCTTCAAGACCTGGAAGATGATCCCCTGGAGGAGTACCAGACCCAAATTTACAGGAAGAACTTTGACCGGAGTGACTACATCACTACAGTTGTCAATTGAGCCACCCCTTTAGACCAAGTTTACTTCGAGACATCCGAAGGAGAAGAGGACTACTATCCATACAACCTACAAGATGAGTTCAACCTATACCATTATACCAATAGTAACCCAGACTTCTAGTAAGGCAAACCAGACCCCACTACTTCACAGCCGCAAGGGGCAGATGAATCCATCATCAGTTACATTAGTCCACTTGCACCACCAGTTATCTGAGCTTCAGTACCCTGGTCCCTTACTCCTTGCTACTATTTACAAGAGACAAGGAACGACACTTCTCTCAGAGCCTCAGCATTTAATAGCCACTACCAGTCACTTAGGAGATCACCACCTTTAAGAGCCTATACTCTGGCCTTAATCAACAGACCCAGATCCCCTACACCACCAAGACATCACCCTCTACCAGCACTCCCTATATATCGAACACCTTCACCAACCCCCTCCCCACAAGGACCATCAAGGAACACTACCCCTGAACCAGACTCAGACTATGAGGACAGTGAAGACGAGCCAGACATGAGTTACCTTCAGAAGTTCTATGGTGCAGATGATGAAGACATCGAGGAGTTCATTGGAGAAATCGAAGTACAAGCAGCCGCCAAGCAATGGGATGCCCAAAGACAACTCAAAATCATCAAGTCACTTTTGAGAGGCCCAGCCTTGCAGAGATACAATCAGGCCAAGGTTATCGGAGGAGACATTTATAGACAAGAATGCATTGACTACCTTGGGAATGCAGACTACCCCCAAAGGTGCACCATCCACAAGAACTGGCTCCGTGTGCAGTTCAATGATCTTGAACGCCAACAAGAAGCACAAGAGGCTCTGACCTACATGATCCAAGCTGTCAATGAAACCCCGAAGAGTTTCTACCATTGGATCCAAGCACAGATGATCAAGGCAAACCTACAGCCTGCAGTCCAACTGGCATTGGCATCCACTACCTTCCTCAATGGCCTATACCCAGAACTCAGAAGGCAAGTCATTAGGATGGGTTATCGGAGTATTGAGCAGCAAGTTGCTGGAGCGCAAGGATGTTGGAAAGCAGACTACAGACCAGCCCAGCAAGACCACCATGAGCCAGCTAGAGCTGAACCTCCAAGATCTCGAGGATCTACCACAGCAGAACAAGAGAATGCATTCCTCAGGGCCTGGCTAGCCAATCTTGAGAACAGACCCCCACCTTCAGCCCCAGTCCAATTCAGTCAACAGCAACAGCAGTAGCCACCAAGAGTACAAAAAGACCCAATAACCATACTCACAAAGCAAATGAAGGACCTAGCCATTGCAGTAGCACAGCTGAAGAACCAAGGAGGAAGGCAGCAAGATTACTGTCATGACAATAGGCCAGACTATCGACAACAAGACAACAGGAGCTCTCCCCAGACACCACTAGCTACAACTGCAGGTCCGGCTACAACAGACCCCTATGCCCCTACCTGTTTTTACTGTGGAAATCAAGGCCACATCCAGAGGCACTGCCCAAAAAAGCAAGCCACTCAGTCCAATGACAGAAATGTCAACCTCATTCAAATGGATGAAGAGACATGAGAAATGGAAGAAGAAGCAGTCTGGCTTCACAGACAAGATGATACCTATCCATACTATGAAGCCTTCCCATCCAAGGTAACTTGGGACACCGCCCCTGCACAGACCAGAGGACGAGGAAGACCACCCAGGATCCCACCCCCACCGCCGCCAGTGACAGTATCTACAGGCAAGTACCCAAGACATGCCCATTTCTCCTCAGACACTCCACCGGAAAATGACAAGTGAGTCAGAAGAGACACCTCCGAGCCTGAAGCTGGACCATCAAGAGCATCAAGGACTACTTCCCTGCCCGACCTCAAAGAAGATGAGCATATGAGTGTGGAGTCCTCAGCAGATGAGATGCCCATCAGGAATGAAAGACCTTGCCCTCAAGGAACCAAACATTGAAGGAGCAGCAAACCTCACACAGTAGCCTCACTTTGGGACCAGATTCGTCAACAGAATACAGGCCTCACTATCAAGCAAGTCCTCAAGAATGCCCCAGAAGTTAGGCGAAAATTCCTGAAGGAAGCCAAGGAGGATACCAAGAGACTTCCTGTCCAAGGACTACACACGCAAGAACCTAGCACCATTCATGTAGTGCATGAAAGCCGATGACATGATCATCAATCTATCAGACTTGCGAGTGGAAAAGTGCATGGAGAAAATGCCCAGATTCTCATTGACACCGGAGCAGCAGTCTGCATTATCACCCAAAGAATGTTGGAGAGAATCAGTTGGGGAATTGATGAAGGAACCAAAGCAAGAGTCATTATGGCAGATGGATCAGCATCTACCCCCCTTGGACTTGTACGAGACATCCCCATTCAAGTTGGGAAAGCCTGCCTCAATGTACCTCAAGCCGTTGTAACTCTCATGACCTCCTATGATCTGATCTTGGGAACAGATTGGATGCACTGAGTCGGAGCCAACATGGACATCAGAAAACAGCTCCTAGTCTTCACTATTCATGGACAAAAGCACAAGGTACCCATCGAGTCAAGAGCATCATCAAGAAAGTCGAGTTCAGCCCCCGAGACAGAATGGCATGGACATGGCGATACACCACCACTATTGAGGATGAAGATGAGAGTGAAGCAAATTTCCTGCAAGAAATGAGAAGTGACTTTGATGTCCCTAGAGATCAAGATAGTGAGCCTGAAGAATCCTTTATTGGAGTCATTGACATCGAAGGTCTAGCTGAAAGCATCGACAGAGCCAACAACGAAAGAGCAGCACTTGATTTTGCAGGACTATCCACACAACCACCACCCCCATTGATAGAAAATCGAATTTCAAGAGCCTTCTGCCTAGGCATGTGTGAGCATTTCAAACGCTTCTACTCACCAAGGGATAACTGCAATGCCTGCCAAATCCTCGATCTCAAGAAGATTCTGATGCCAACAATTATTGATAAAGATGAAATGAAACGAGCACCAGTCCACAGCCGAGTTCAGCCTCCAACCCCAAAGACCTTCAAGAAGACTTACCAAGAACAGCAAAAGATTCTCTCCCGCCAACCTGTTGAGACTCTCACCATTGAAAGGGACAGCAATAGCTCCTATACCATCACCTGTGCCCTCCAAGTCACCCTGCCAACCTATGATAAGTACCGGAAGAGGTATCCTACCAGCAAGAAAGTCAAAGAACGAAATGAAGGCTTTGTCAAGAAGGGACACTGTGATTGCAGGAAGACTTTTACCTACTATTGGTGTGAACATCAAAGTGTTTACCTCAGTGAAGATGTCTACAGAAGCCAAGTTAAGAGAAAGGATCCCACTCTACAAGAACCTCGAATTCGTTGGGCCTGCTGGAAGTGCAAGAAGATTGACCACGAAGGAGACTGCGAAGCTAAAAGCAAGACCACTATTTGGGACCTACCTCTGGAAGTTCTCGCTATCATCTGCTGGTACTGCCGCCCACACCAGGGAAAAGAAGGAGTCAACCTCGCCTTCACTCTCATGGAAGCCCTGGACCCCCTCAGAAAGACTGGGTTCAACTATACAAGGAATCTGAAGACAGGAGCGCATTGGCCATTCTTCAAGCCAGAACGAATGGAGTTCTCACCCGCGATTGCAGCAGCTGGAGAGCCTTTCCTCAAGACCCACCCAGTTGTTCAAGTCAAGCTACTCTCACCATGGGCACAGCCTCCCCTTGCACAAACCAAAGGATCAGTTGGATATGATCTCTGTCTCCCATATCAAACAACAATCTGACCTAGAAGTACCAAGACCTTTGACCTTCAAATTGCACTCGCTATTCCGCCAGGACTCTATGGACAACTAGCATCAAGATCATCTTTGGCAGCCAAGGGAATTACTGTCAAAGGAGGAGTTATTGACCAAGACTACTGAGGCTCTCTGAAGGTCATCATTTGCAATCATGGAAGAAACCACCAATGCTTCAACCCCCTGAAGGCCATCTGTCAGATTCTTTTCCTCAAGACCTCACAGCCTATCATTCAAGAGGTAAAGCAGCTGGACAGTACCGAGAGAGAACGAGGAGGATTCGGAAGTACAAACAGAGACCATCTGGTACCACCCATCGAGGTCCATGTAGCAAGAGTCGCTCAGTTCAGGCAAATGAGGCCCCACTTCTGCCGCCCCATCCGAGCAAGAGAGGAAATCATCCTGCAGCCATATCAGCAACGAGGCCTTGACGTGCACCTCCCAGTGGAAGCCAACAATCTGATTTTCGAACCATCGATGGAGCTTCAAGAGAAGTATCACCTGCTTCTGGCTGAGGAACGAATTTATGACCAGATGTCACCAATCCACATCCCTATCAGAAACATGGGCTTTGAGGTGATCACTATCCCCAAAGGAACAATACTGGGATACTTTGAACCACTGATAGATACCTACGAGGAAGAAGTCTATGAGTTTTTGAGAAATGGCAAGCCCTCTCCGGTGAGACTGACGGTACCAGGGAGGAAGACTCAGCGAGCTCAGCAATCAAAGCCATCGACATCGAGGCAACTCTAACCAAGAAACAACAACAGCAGATACAGGAGTTGATAGAAGAGTACAAGGATATATTTACCACCACATACAATAACTTCCCACCATACCAATATGGAGAGCACCCTATACATACTGGAGACGTGAAACCAATCCGACAATGCCCCTACTGAACACCACACCACTTGATCGAATTCAAACAACAACACATAGATGAAATGCTATGAAACAGAGTTATCAGACCCTCATCAAGCCCCTGGGCTTCACCAGTAATTATTGTGCCAAAGAAAGAAGGATGGAGACTAGTCGTGGACTTCAGAAAACTCAACAAAGTCACCATAGAAGATGTCTACTCCCTGCCAGGAATTGATGACCTCCTCAATGCCCTCAGAAAAGCCAAGTATATGACCACTACTGACCAGTTCCAAGGATTCCAAGTAATCCCCATTGCTCAGGAAGATATCTGCAAGATGGCCTTCATCACCAGACAAGGACAGTACAAATACCTTCGAATGCCATTTGGACTCTGCAATGCCCCAGCCTCATTCCAACGAATGATGAACCATGTCTACCGAGACCTCATCGGGAGAAATGTGCTAGTCTACATAGATGATATAATCATCTACTCTGAGACATTTGAGTAGCATTTGCAAGACCTCTGTGAAGTATTCAACACCATCTGAAGCTCAGGACTCAGACTTAATGCCAAGAAGTGCTTCTTTGGAAAACACCAAGTTGAATATCTGAGATATGTTGTCTCAGCCCAAGGCACACATGCTGACCCCCACAAGGTGGAGAAAGTCAAGAACTACCCAACCCCCATCTCACCCAAGGAGACCCTATCCTTCCTCATGTTAGCATCCTACTACCGGCAATTTATCCCAAGATTCTCAGACAAGGCAGCACCTCTCCGAGACATCTCCAAGAAGGACCAGCCATTCTACTGGAAGGAAGACCAGCAAAAGTCTTTTGATCTACTCAAGAAGGCCCTCACCGAAGCCCCAGTTCTGGTGTGACCAGATTTCAACAAACCCTTCATCTTGGCAACTGATGCCTCAGCCCTAGGACTTGGATCAATCCTGTCACAGCAAGATGACCACAAGAGAGAGCATGTTATCGAATATGCTAGCAAGGCCACAAATGAATCACAGGCAAACTACGGAGCCACCAAGTTGGAATGCCTAGCAGTGGTATGGGCAGTAGACCATTTCCGCCACTACCTCTTAGGAAAGAGATTTGCCCTCATCACAGACCATCAAGCCCTACAATGGTTGTTTAAGAAACCAGAGCCCTCAGGAATTTTTGCAAGATGGATTATGTCTTTACAAGAATACCAGTTCACTATCGTCTATAAGAAAGGTGCCAAGAATTCCAATGTTGATACTCTGTCAAGAATCCCCCGAACTCAACAAGAAGGGAAGGAGCCCCCACAAGAGAAGGCTACTTCCCGCTCACCCAAATGAATCAAGATCTACGCCTCACCCTCACCTGGAGCCTGCACCATAGGAGCTTCAAGAAAGGAATTCAGCCCACCCACAAGCTGTTCATCCAAAGGAACCTTAAGAAATTTCAAGAAGGTGATGGTGAACTTTGGAGAATAGAAGGAGATTGATACACCTGAGTCCCAAGAGAAGATGAAGTACCAAAAATCCTGACAACAAATCATGACCAGAATGCACATTGAGGAATTGGTGCCACTATTGTAAGAATCAAGAAGCGATACTGGTGGCCCAAGATGAGGAAACAAATTTCAGCACACATCCAACAATGCGATACTTGCCAAAGATACTGACAGAAATCCACCAATCAAGTGCCATTAATGCCAATTGCAGCACCAGCCAGAGCCTTCCAAAGACTAGAAATAGACATCATTGGACCCCTGCCAGTAACCAGCTGAGGAAGATGCTACATTCTCACCATCAAAGACCACCTGACAAAAATGGCCAGAAGCCTTTGCCATTGAAACTGCCGATGCCCAGACAATCATTGGAACCCTGTATGATGAAGTCTTCAGCTGCCATGATGTCCCCAAAGAAATTATCACAGACCAAGGCCGCGAGTTTGTCAACAAAGCCATGAAGACCTTCGCAAGCAGCTTCAAGATCAAGCTACGACCAACAATGGCTTACCATCCTCAGGCGAATGGACTCACAGAATGCATGAACCAGACCATCAAACGAGGTCTCAGCAGGACTGGAGATCAACTAAACTGGGACATCTATCTGCCAGCAATCCTATTCAGCATCCATACCTCTAAGACAGCTGCTACTCAACAGACCCCTTTCTATCTAGTGTATGGCCGAGAAGCACAAGATTCCGCTGAACCAGTCCAGTCAGATTTGACAAGACGAGTCACAGAAGAGATCACCCGGTTACACAAAGTACACCAATAAGCACAAGGATTTATCGCCAAAGCACAAGAACAACAAAAGAAGTACTATAACTGCAAAGCTGATTTGGACCTCCTGCTTATTGGACAGCAAGTCCTGGTATATCGTACCATCATAGAAGAAAACTGGAGTGCCAAGCTCGAGCCAAAATGGGAAGGACCATATCTCATTCACCAAGTCTTTATGAATCACACCTACCAACTCAAGACCATGGATGGAGTTTTACTCAAGACCAAGATACACTGCAACCACATAAGGCTCTACTATTCAAGGGAAGCAAAACGCATTTGAGCAACCCCCCTCGCTTCATCTGTGTCACCTCCAATGAAGAATGACTGATGCCTCAGTTGAACCCAAGAAGCTGATTGCATTGGTTCACTTCTCAAGCCCATCAGCGTAACAGATGTTACTACTAGAAATTGCCTCGGATTACAGGAAAACCATTTCTGAGAGGTTCGAACCCCCAGCCATGACTATGGGAGCCCTCGCCTTAGACAAGGATGGCCAGTCCTCACAAATGCGCTGGCATTCTGTCTGTCTCTACAGTTAAGATCCCTCAACTCTGTGTAACCCTCACCGCCGAGGACAGCTCTAATTTTGCAAGGGGCAGATGTGACATCTACAATCGACCATGTCAGAATTCAGAGTACTCTGTGACTGCTAGGATCAGATGACATTATGGCATGATAACCTATGACCAGCCTAAACTGTCAAGTGATTGCACCAAAAGGAGACAAGATAATCCGAGCTGAAGAAGAAGACCACGTTATTTAAAGGACCTGGCCTCAGCCTTAGAATTGGCACCAAAGAACAAGAACTCCCCCACACAATGCCTCCCTCCCACTGCTCCAACCAGACCTCCTGCCGCTCCATCCCTTTGCCTAGCCCAAAGACCCTGGTCTTCGAAGCCATCAAGAAGGCTATCTGGCGCCCGGATACCACCGAACACCTGAACTTCTATACCGAGGATCTTGGGCACTTCATCAACTACTGGTATATAATGACCCAACAGCTCAAAGACACTGCCATACAGATGACCCTCTGGCATGACTACAAAATTGGATACCGCCTCTATAATGAAACCCAAGAAAATGACTGGGAAGATCTCGTTACCGAACTATTGACCACAGACCACCTGATCAAGAGAGCTCTCTGCATCCACCAGATATTCCGCCACATCTCTTGGGCTATAGCACATTTGCAAGGAGTAACCATGGGAAACCTTGCCCACCTATCAGCAGAGAATGCCAATTGGATAGAAGCTAAAGTAGCCAATCACATTGGTAGCAACCGCGTCGCCATGGAAAGCCAAGACACCGAACCCACCCTGCCAGGATTCCACACTACACCCCTTCGAGACAATCATCAAGGCCACCTCATGAGCCTTATGGAGATATTCGAAGGACCACCCATCACCATAGATGTACCTGCTGGAGCTACCCCAGCTACTCACCACCCTGTTAGTCTCAATTCGCACCATATCATTTGGGAGCCGAACTAAGAAGATGCTCAAGAAGTCCCTATCTTCGAAGAAGAGGTTCAAGAACTCCAATACCCTACTCCCAAAGCAGTCCTCTCTGACACTAAAACCAATGAATCCACAGAAGAAGAAGAAGAGGAAGAGTAACAGAGAGTCTATCAGTCCTCTGTCCACATTCAAGCTGTCCAAGGATTAGAAAATGTCATTGAAGATAATTGGCCACTGTTCTACCCCCTCACCTCCTGGCTGGCGCTCCCCCCTTTCGAGGAATGAAATGATGAAGTCACACAAAATGACTTGGATGCCCCTGATGAAGGATACTATCCCCTTTGAGTAATGTCTTTCAACCCATCTGTTTTGGCCCACATGTCAGCAAGTCACACATTCTGTTTTCAGTGATATCTTTCGACCCGTCTCCTTTGAGCGATGCTTTTCGACCCGTCCGTTTTCAGCAATACTTTTCAACCCATCCATTTTGGCCCACATGTCAGCAAGTCATGCATTCCATTTTCAGCAATGTCTTTTGACCTGTCCCCTTTGAGCGATGCTTTTTGACCCATCCGTTTTCAGCGATGCTCAAACACACAACCATTTTTAGCAACACCCGTAACAGCCTGCAAGCCAATAATATAACTTAGCCACGTAACATAGTAACTGCGCATTATAGTTAACCCAGATAGCAATAGCAACTGTATGAGTGACCCAGCAAACTTGTATAAATAACCTGTATTCTTAGAGTGAATAAACCTCAGTTAGTCTGATAGTTTTATAAAGAAAACCCACTGCCTCCAAGAGACTGGAATTCAGAGAACAAGATAACGACCTGGAGCAATGATCACTCGAAAGTTTGAGTTAAAGAATTACTCTTGCCGCCATATCCCAGAAAACCGCCAGGAAAACTGTTCAAGACCCGTCGCTACGAAAAGGAAACCGCTATGGAAAGCCGCCAGAAAACCGACTGCCATTCAAGACCAAGTCCATTGGTTTAACCGCCAACTTAAGTTCTGAAAGACAAGAGAAGTCAAGTATAAGAACTTTGGGAAAGACTCAGAAAAACCGCTGCTGCCCCGTTTCATTCAAGACCGTCACCGAGATCCCGTCAACCACCATTCGGCCCGACCGCCCGTTAACCGCCATTCGGATCCCGCATTCAGTACAAGACCTGCGCATTCAAGTGTTAAGACCCAAGGAACCCAGTATACTTAGCTTAAGAAAGCCAGCCGGAGCACCCGCCATTCTGACGTCATCAAAGTTAACAAGTTAAGATGGACAAGTGAGCTGTCGACCCCTGTTTTCTTTACCCGCTGCGCCATGAGCCACGATCATCGACCGTCATGGACTCTCCACATATTTAAGATACAGTCCCATGCATGATAATCGACCCACATTCTGAGCCATCGTCCATCTATTATACCACTAAACAACCGAGCCAGTCAAGCCATCATCATCAACCATTGACCGCCAACTTTTGCCAATATTTTGAACGAGCCAATCACGTGACTATCCACTCAGAGATCCCTTTATCTCAACATACATATTGACTGCACTTCACCAAGTGGCACATTGAGCCATACTTGAAGCATATAGTTATACAAAATGCACACCACACTATATATTATTAGGATGGGGATATAAAATACTATTCTTGTATAGTTGAGATGATGAGACCACTGGACAATAGGATAGTTTAGGATAATGAAGGATTAGTACTTGGAGGGGGGTGGGGGAGGGTTTTGGTCTATATAGTCTAGATTTTCTTTCAATAAAAATCTGCAGAGACTTGATCTCATTAAA
>RQIL01042402.1:0-15537 GCA_003951145.1 Jimgerdemannia lactiflua | reverse complement strand
ACCATCAGCAGTCCCATCCTCTACACCAGTCACACCCCCCCCAGCCCCCATCCTCCCCCCTCCAGAGAGTGCTCCTCCAGTACTTCCAGACTTCCCCTTTTCCTTCCCCACAGTCTTCCAACCCACAGCCCCCTCAGCTCCTCCACTATTCTTGACTGCCACCACAAAGCTCACTGCTCCTCCACTCCCAGCTTTCCTGCTCAACTCCTGCCCTCCTCCTCCTCCTCTACCTGTCATTGGTCCAAAGAACCCCAGTCCCAGGCCTATCTCCCCCTTGCCATACTGCCACTTGAAGGCTGGCCCATCTCCCACACCAGTACACTTGTCAGTACCCTGCTTGGCCACCATCACCTTAAGAGTTTTCTCCAATAAACAATGAAAATTGTATTGAAAGTGTGTGTGGGAAATTGTGTAATGTGAAAGTTACCAAAGAGAGATGTCTGAGTGTTCTGTTCATTTGCTCAGTTTGTCTATCAGTTTGAGAGTGAAAGGCAGTAGACATAGTGATTTGAGTTCCAAGAGTCTTGAAGAGTATCTGCCAGAAATAACTTGTGAATTTGGAGTCATGGTCACTTAAAATTACTTAAGGAAGTCCATATTGATGGAAGACAGTCTTGAAGATCTTATAATTTCAGGAGCAGTAGCATTAGTTGTGGTTGGTTCAGTATTCATGATCTTGATAAAATAGTCTACAAATATAACAATGGTATTATAGCCTGATTTGGTTCATGAAAGTTGTATAATAAAGTCCATTGTGACTTGTTTAAACTTCTTGGTCAGAATTGGCAATAGTTGTAGAAGACCAACAGATATTTGATTGCTTGACTTATTTTTTTAGCAAAGATCACAGCTTTAAACATATGTACTTCTTGATTTCCTTAAGCATGTTTGGCCAGTAGTAGTCTTATTGGATATTCTTGATAGTCTTCTCAGTTTCAAGGTGATCAGCTAGTGGAGAGTCATAATGTTCATGAAGAATCTTGTATTGTAATTTAGAGGTAGTAGGAATATAGACCTTCTTGATAGTAAATAAGGTTGTCTTTGAAGGTGTACTTTTTCTTAAATTCTTTTGTAGAATCAGAGAGTCTTTCTTATAAGTCTTTATGATCTGGTTAAGGAATTTTGATATCATGGTGACTTGTTAAATTGCAGTAAGGTTAGGTCTACTTAAGAGTATATCTGGTATAACCAAGGTTTTGCCAGGCTTATAGATAATATTTGGGATAAAGGTCTGATGTAGCTGACTCCACTTGGCTTATTGACAGGAAAGAGTTGGTTGGGTATTAATATACTGAAGAGATCTATAATCTGTGATCACATTGAACTTATATAACTTCTTTTAAGTAGTATCACTAGGTTTTGAGAGCATGTATAATTGCCAGGAGTTTCTTCTCATGAGTAGCTAGCTTTTTGTTCATCTAGAGACAATTTCCTTGACTCAAAGGCAATAGGTCTGTGTTCTTTACCATTATCTTGAGAGATGACTGCACCAATAGTAAAGTTGGATACATTAGTAGTAAATAACTATGAACTTCAAGTTCGGGTCTATGTTTCTAAGGACAGATACATGGATCAGACAGTCCTTGAGTTCTTGAAAAGCTTGTTGACAGAAGATGTCCCATGTATTAGAAATATAGTAGTCAGAGTTGAGTTCCTTTTGCAGGAGATTCATTATAATTCAGCTATATAGATAAGTTCTTGACAAATATCATATCCAGCCAGACCAAGAAAGGACCCAAGTTCAGTGAGGTTTGCTGGTACAGACCACTGTTCAATAGCTTGTATTTTTCTTGGGTCTACTTGAATTCCTTTGGCTAATACAATGTATCCATGGTATTCAACTTAATATATTTCTTAAGCTTTATATATAGCTTATATTCTTAGAGAATCTTGAGGACTTATTCAATATGCTTGAGATATTCTTCTTCAGTATCACTGAAGATCAGGATGTCATCAATATACATAAGTATAAAGATATTAGATTTGTTCTTGAAAATAGTTTATATAAGATCTTGAAAGATTGCTGATATATTGGTGAGACCAAAGGCTATAACTAGAATTCATAGAGTCCAAAGGATGTCATGAAGGCAGTTTTGAGTATATCTTCTAGCTTGATTCGAATTTGATGATACTCAGAGATAAGATCAATCTTGGTGAAGTACTTTACATTCTTGAGAGCATCAAAGATTTGATTAATAAGCAGTAGTGAATAATGGTTTTTGATTATGATCTTGTTAAGTACTTAGTAGTCTATACACATTCACAAGATATCATCTTTCTTCTTAACAAATAGAACTGGAGAGCCAAAGGGTGACTTGCTTGGCTGAATGACTCCTCACCCAATGAGTTCATTGAGTATCTTCTTAACTACTTCAATTTCAAGTTGTGATATATAGTACATCTACTTCTTGGATATGGCCACATTAGGTACCAGCTTGATTTTAAGACCATGGGCTCTTGATAGTGGTAGACTAGATAGTTGTCTAAGAAGATATCCTTATACTTATTCAGTAGTAGTTTGATACTTTTACTGATTGATAGCTTTTTGACTTCTTTTTTAGATTGAATCAGTGTAACAAAGGCACATATAGCTTTCTTTGAGAGCCTTCTTAAACTAAATTGCAGAGAGGGTAGCAATCTGAGTTTTCATCTGAGTCTTGTCTGGCTTGATGGTAATGTTGGCTCTATCTTGAATCAAGGTGACTTTATTCTTATTCTAATTGATTTGTAGGTTATACTATGGAAGCCAGTATTTGTCTAGGATCAGATTATGGTCCCTTAGGGGTACTATTTCAAAATCCAAATATTCCCAATACTTCTGAATTTTGAGGGAAAGTTTAGTGGCAATTGAGTCAATTGGCAGAGTGGTACCATCAGTAGTAATAACTCCACTGTTCTTGCTGGCTGGCTTGGTGAGAATCCTGAGCTTGTTGATAAGGTTCATATTGATGAAGTTTCCATTAGCTCTGCTATCTATCAGAATATCTAATTCTTAACCTTTAACTAGACCCTTGAAGATGAGTATTGATTGACTTGGCTCTCAGCTATAATAGTAACTGGGCAGTACTTCCAAAGCCTTTCTAATCTTACTTAGTTAAAGACAACTTGGTTACTTCCTTGATGACAGGCAGGTGGCTTTCTCTAGAATAAGCTGTCCAATTCTGTCACCTTCATTGACAGTATATGGTTGGTTCTTGTAATTGACTAATAGGATTTGGATTTTTTCTCAGAAGTCGGAGTTAATAACTCCAGTGCCAATATTTAGTAAATACTAGATACTAAGACCAGATCTTGGTACAATTCTTACATAATGTTCTTTGAGTATTTTGACTGCAAGACCAGTTGGAATGAGTCTTCTTTCATGAGCAGGAATAGGTGACCTTTTGTACAGATTGAAGATCTAAACCAATAGCATAGTTGAGGAATCTGGGTCTTGAGGTTGACTTATATGAAATTGAGTACAACATCTTATTTGACTGATTGACCTTAATTGTTTTTGAATAAGACCAGAATCCTCTTGAGTTCTGCAGTTTTTTTGGGAAATTTATTAATAATGTAGCCAGACTGATAGAAAAAGAAACTGACTTCAGTCTTCTTTGATATGCTCCTTTTTCTCAGGTGTAAGTTTACTCTTCTTGTTCTTATTGATGATATCTAAGTCCATGAGAGCAGATCCAACAGTCTTGACTTTGGTTTTCTCTCTTCTGTAGTTTTATTAAATAGGGATTTCTTTTGCTCAAAGTGATAACCATAGGAAATAACATTAAACCTATCAATAATTCTCATTGCAGTATCTAAGTCCTTGGGTTCTTTAAGTTCAATATGAACTCAGATTTGTTCTTTCAGACCTCATATATACTTATCTATCTTTTTATCTTCAGTGATATGAGGTAGCCCCAGTAGGATAGACAGGAATTGTGCATTATATACTTATATAGACTTAAGTTGTTTGACATTTGCCAGGTGGTCTTGTGTAGCCTTAATGCTGTTGACTGGTTTGAATTGATCTTAAATAGTATCTGAAAATTCTCCCTAGATCTTGATTTGACTAGAGCATCTAGTGTTCTAGATATGATTTCACTACCAGATTGCAGTATTTCCTCAAAGAAGTGTAGTAGCAAATTGGAATAGTATTGCTTCTACCAAAGTGGTCAGTTTACCATATTGCTCCAATTAGAAAGGTCAAGCATTAGTAGTGTGACAAACCACAAAAACGTACTTCCTGAATTATTGGCAGATGACGCAAGCAAGTCAGATGATATGAATATTAGCATAGCATAGTAATCAGCACAGCAACCATTGCTGCAGAAAATTGTATAAATAACCGGATAGCTAAAATAGGGAAAATCCCTGACAGGGGCTATCACCCTGACAGTGGCTGTCATCCTGACAGTGGCTGTTACCCCCAAACACACCATAAATAGCAAAACCTATAATTAGCCAGATAGCAACCAGGTAGCAACCACAATGTATAAAATACCCCAGAGACAAGAGTGAATAAACCTCAGTCTGAAATTGAATCCAAAGCAAAAGACAAGTCTGCCTACAACACTTTGAGTGATACACCTGCCCAGAGCCACTTGGTCCAAGAAGGATTGCAACACTTAGGAGAAACGCCCACTCTAGAGCCTCTTCTAGGAGATTGTGAGCTTGTTTATTTCCACTCTGGTCCACTTTCCGATACAAAGAAGTTTTTGGTTTGCTTGCCAGATAAGCCTGAAGAGAAGTTTGCTGTTTTCCAGTTTTGCTGCCAAGTTCGAGTAAAGAACCTCGCTGCTATTTGAGAAGTCCGGGGTTTTCAAGTAATCTGCCTCAAAAGCCAGTCTATAGATGCAACTTCACAGTGAATCCTTTCACGCAAACAAAGCCAGTCTTTGATATAACTTTAAGAAGTCCACCATTTTCGAGTCTGCATTCAAGTCCACATTTAAGTCCGCCAATCCACCATATACTGCCGATCTGCCTTGTTCAGTCTGCCATTCAAGAAGTCCGCCAATCTGCCACACTCTGCTGATCTACATTTTCTCCACCAATCTGCCACTTTCTGCCGATCCACATCATTCTACATTTTTGTCTGCCAATCCGCTGCTTTCTACCGATCCACATCATTCATCTGCATCGTTCAGTCTGCACCATTCAATCCACATTGCCTGCTTAGCTGCATCGTTCAAGTAACCTGCATTGTTCACTGAACCACATCGTTCAAAGACTGCACCAGAGAAACCTGCTGCATTTAGTCTGCTTGCCTGAATAAGGAACCCGATTGCCTGTCACCAAAATCCAGAACCCGCACCCTTAAGGAAACCCACCTGATCAGATTCCCAGAGAGCCTGCTCATTAAGGAAATCTGCCAAATTTGCCATACACAAGATCGCCCATATCACACAAATTAGTCTGCCACTTAAGAAGAAAACCCTTTCATGCACACAGCCCAAGAACATTGCCAAATTAGGAAATCGCATGCAGAAAGTCTCCAGTTGTTGAATATTATACCACTAGACACCAACACAAGGAACCTATACCTATTATCTGAACATTTTATTACTTTTTGACAAAGTAACTGTGGGCTCAAGCCAATCTACACAGCCACCCAACCTTGTAATTTGCCTCTATTGAGCCAGACACGTTACATTTGGGGGCTCAACTGGGAAGATTCTCAAAAGAATTATCATGACTTTTCAGCTCACAGAACCCAACCTTCAACCTGGAGGCCAGCACCACTGCAACGTTTGACACTGCACCAATTTCAGCCACCACAGGAGAAGAAATCCCAGTCCTACAAAGTGTTTGGACAAGAAGAAGTGTAATTACCTCTAGAATTGGATACCACTCAGAAGGATCAGACATTGCAGAAGCCAGCACTATATGAAATCCTCCACCAGTACTACCAGTAGAAACACCAACCAGAGATTTTGACAAGCTTACACCAGATGAAGTAGACAACACCAACCAAGACTTTGACAACCTTGCCTGAGACCTCAACAATCATCTTGAAATATTTCTCCCAAGAGTCTTCCTTGATTTACCCAGACCAGTAACCCCAATCCAAAGAAATCAACCCACAAGACTCCCCAGAATAGTACTGAGAAGGGCACCATCTCCCAGATCCCTTGTACCTTCAAGTTCATATCCATCAACAGCCAACAACTCAGAATCAGAGCCAGAAATCGAAACAGAATCAGAAGAGAGTGAAGATGAAATGGGCACAACACTACCCACATTTACAGGATATCCAGAAGAGGATCCAAGAGAATTCATAGATGCAATTGAAGGAATAGCAGCCCTGAGGGATTTGTCAATGCAGAGATAAATCAATGTCTTCAAGGCACAATTGAGAGAACCAGCCAAAGGCATCTTCACCAGAAATGCAAATGATGTCGACACAGACCTAGGAGATGTCATGGAGAATGCAAGATCAGAAGAAGAACAATATGAGGCCATGCAGCACTGGATCATTGAAAAGTATGCAGGAAACGAAACCCGCCACAAAGCTCAAGAATCCATCATGGGAATGAAGATGAACCTTGGAGAATCCCCAAGAGCATTCTTCACTAGAATCCAGAAGAGAATGTATGCCGCTGGATTCAATGCTGCCAATCAAGACATCATTGGTCCAATGACCTTCATGAATGGAATTCCACCCAACATTGCTCAACATGTCCGAACCTTGGGCATCAGGAACCCTGAAGAGCAAGTAGATGCAGCCCAAGGATACTTTGATGTAAAACAAGGAACCACCTGGACTGACAACCGAAAAGAAGACAAGGAGGACCTCTTGGTCAAAGCCCTGCAAGGGATCCTTCAAGGAGAATCAAAAGGAGAGAAGCCCACCAAAGAATGGAAGAAGGACAAGAATGAGAAAAACCTCAATTCGAAAGTAGACAGACTGATTAGCCAGATTGAAAGGCTCTCCACATGTGAAAATAGGAATTACCAGCCAAGGTATCCTCCTCAAGAAAATCGGAACTACCAGCCAAGGTACCCCCCACATGAAAATCAAGATTATCAGAAGAACTACCCATCCTCTGATGGTTGAAACTATCCTTCAAGAGACAGAGCAGAGATCCAATACTACAAGTGTGGACAACATGGACACTATGCCTCTGAATGCAACAACCAAGGCAGCTTAAGGAATTCTGAACCACCAAACCGAAAGGATACCCACAACAAAAGGACAGAAGCTCACCCAGTTGAAGACTATGAGCAGAGTGACAGTGAGGAATACAGTAACCTGGACTTGTATCCAACCAAGGCTGAATATGGAGAAACAGTCTACCCAGCAGAAAAGAGAAAGAGAGCAGTAGGCCACCCCCAAGCAGTTGAGAAGCCACCTAAAAGAACCAGCAAAAGAATCATTCGAAATGAAGATGAAGAAGAGCAGATTGATACACCCCCTCAGTCTCCTTCACCCTTCATTCCTGGAGCTACTATCAATGGAGAAGATCCCCTACCAGAATCTGCTGATGAAGAAATGGGAGAAGAACCAGAATCCGAAACCAAGACTCCAAAGTTCAAGAAGAAATACATCCCAAAGACCATGCCCTGGGACATCTACAATGAAGCTTGGAAGAAGATCCAAGAAGCCAAGATGGAAGTCCCACTCCTACAGTTCCTTCAACTGATACCCGCTGGAGTAAGAAACAAGTTATTGCGAACGACCAGATCATACACAGGAAGAGTCCCCATTCCCCAAGAAGAACTGGTAACCCCAGCAGTACAAGCTGCAGAAAGGCATGTCAGCACCTACTTGTTTGGAGAAATTGGAGGCCAGAAGGCGAAAATCCTCATTGATACAGGAGCAGCTGTATGTGTCATTGCCAAGAAATTTGTGGACAGCATTCAATGGCCCATTGATGGACCCTCTAGCCTCAGCATCATAGTAGCTGATGGAGCCCGAACTCAACCCCTGGGAGAAGTCCGAAACATCACCATCACTCTTGGACACATTCAGTTTGCCATCGCCAAGGCAGTTGTGACCGAAGCTGTCACCTATGACATGATCCTTGGCACCAATTGGATGAAGGAGATGAATGCAGATGTCAACATCGGTCAACAAGTACTCAAATTCGACTACAGAGGAAAGAAGTACTGAGTTAAAGTCACCAGCTTTGAGCTATCAAAGAAGAAGAAGAAGGTGACTATTCAAGAAGAATATGCCAGCAGCGAAGAATCCACTACTGAAGAGGAAGAAGAGGAGGATTCCAAAAATGATAATGACCCCAGACTGAGGCCCCGAATCAACATGGTAGAAGATAGACCAGAAGATAATGTATGGGCACAAGATACTATCCCCATCACAATCAGAGCCATTGCTGGAGAAGCCAGAGGATACATCAAATGCCTCCAAAGACAGAAATGTGAGGAACACTCATCCAGACATGTGGGAATTCGAAAGAGTCCTGGCATTACATGCCCTGAATGCAGAAGAAAGAAGAAGAGATGCCTCTACAATATTTAGCCAAGAAGCCATGCACAAGTAATGCCCACCCTGAAATTGAAGCAGCTGAAATTCAAGCAATCTGGGACCAGCCTCCAGAAGAAGAAGATGACAGTATATCCGAAAATGAAGAGTTCCCCACAGCTGTTTCATGGGATGATCCAAATTGGGCATCACAAGAAGGAGAAGAAGACATCACCCCCTAGAGTAAAGAAGAAGCTGGACCCAGCTCACAACCAGTCATTCCAAGGCCCGAAACCCATCAAGAGAGAGCCTTCAGAATGGGAAGATGCCCTCATCAAGTCATCTTCCACTCACCAAGAGACTACTGCTATCAGTGCCACATATTGGACCAGTAAGCCAGACAGCCCCTTGGACCAGAATCTCTGAAAATCATTGCAGAAGGAACCTCATTCCAAGAATCCACCACCTCACTTGTGAAAAGAAGACATGGAGTTGGATTTTACACCCAAACAGAAGTGAAACCCCTCTCTACCCTTCCACCAAAGTATGATGTGAATGGATGCAGATTTCCAAAGCTAGGAGAAATCGAAGAAAGAAAGAAGCACTTCCAAGCTATGGGATATTGCTATCATGGAAAGCACCCAAGATGCTGGCCTTACCAATACAAAAAGATCCATCTCAGCAAAGATGTGATTGTACACACACTCAAGAGAGGAGATGACTGAGCCCAAATTCGAAAGGAGAAAAAGAAGAAGCTTACAAAGAAGGTTCTCAAGATACATGACCTAGGAGAAGATATCCTAGCCCTCATTCACCATGCAACTCACCAAGGATGGATAGATGATGCTATCAATTATATGGAAGCCCTGGACCCAACTGGAAAAAGAGGAATCAATTATCTTCAAGACCCCTCTACTGGAGCAAGATGGCCACACTTAGACATCAGAGGTTGGAGATCTGATGCCACAGAAGCCTCAGCCCATGGACAGCCTATACTCAGCAAAAACATTGCACAGTTTACCCTGCTTCATCCCAATGCAATTCTACTGAAAAAGGCCCATCAAGAAGATGTTTGCTATGATCTCAGCAGTCTTTATGATACTACTATGGGCCCTGAAAGTACAAAGCTCATCAGAACCGGTATTGCCATGCAATCACCAAAAGGAACTTACATCCAGTTGACCTCAAGGTCTGGTTTAGCCCTTGAAGGACTCTCTACTGAAGGAGGAACCATTGTTGACCCAGGATATACAGGCGAAATCAAGGTCATCTTAAGAAATGGAAGTGGTGAATGGATTCGAATCAACAAAGGAGACAAAATCACTGAAGCAGTCTTCCTCGAGTACAAGACTCCTCAGTTGCAAGAAGTACCCAAGCTCACTCAAGGAATCAGACAAGCCAAAGGATTTGGAAGTTCAGACAAAAGGAAGTACATCTCCTTCAGGTCAGCCAATTCAAAGCAAATGCCCCTCAGCAAGTTTTTCGCCAGCCAGTAAAGGTTCACAAGAACCTCATCCTTGAGCCAGGAGAGCAATCCACCATCAAAATCTTTACACCACCAGACCCCAGGAATCTTTTCTTCGAACCCAATGAAGAAATCTGAAATCTGTACATAGAAGGATACACCTTTCTTGACAAGATGAATCCAGTACACACCTGAGCAACCAACACAAGCTGGGACAACATCATCTTGCCAAAAGGAACCATCATTGGACACCTTGTGCCTTATCTTAACCAAACACACAGAGAAGTTTATGAATTAAACTTACAGGGAAATGGCAAAAGGTCATAGAAGAAAGGAAAGGCCCCTCTGCAACCCAGGAGAAAGTGAAGCCTTCTCAAACATTGGAGAAGAATTGACCTCTCAGCAATAACAACAATTGACTGAACTCCTTTATAAATATCAGGACATCTTCACCACAGACTATGGCAACCTGTCATACAACCCATCATATCACCACAGTATAAATACAGGAAATGCAACACCCATCTGACAGAAACCATACAGGATACCCCACCACTTGAAGACATTCAAAAAGAACACATACAGGAACTCTTAGATAATGGAGTCATCCAACCCTCTACTAGCCCTTGGGCCAGCCCTATACTTATTGAAACAAAGAAAAGAGGATGGAGAATAGTTGTGGACTTCAGAAAACTCAACACAGTAACCAAAAAAGATGCATACCCCTTGCCCTGAATTGATGACCTTCTGGACTAGCTACAAAATGCAAGATACTTCAGCAGTATGGATCTATTCGCAGGATTCCATGAGATACCAATGGACCCCAATGACATTCAAAAGACAGCTTTCCTTGCTCTAGGAAAATTTTTTGAGTATCTCTGAATGCCTTTTGGACTCTGCAATGCACCCCCAACCTTCCAGTGGATGATGAACTCAGTATATGCTCCCCTCATTCACTACTGCCTGATCGTCTATGTGGATGATTCCAACATCTACTCAGCAAATTTCAAAGACCACCTGTGAGACCTTGAAGAGTTCTTCAAACTTACCCGACAAAACCACCTGAGACACAACTCAAAGAAGTGCTACTTTGGCAAACAGAAGCTTGAATTCCTTGGATTCATAGTCTCTAAGGATGGAACACATGCAGACCCCAAGAAGATCGAAAAAGTCAACAACTTTCCTGTTCCCAAGACCCCAAAGGAAGCCCTGTCTTTTGCATCTTACTACAGAAGATTTATTAAGGGATTTGCCGAAATCTCTGCCCCAATCCGAATCTTGCTAAAAAAAAGGAGTACTATTCCAATGGAAAGAACCACAAGAAGAAGCCTTTCGAAAACTACAACATGTCTGACCTCAGCACCAATCCTAGTCTGACCAGATCTGCAGAAACCTTTTATTCTGTACACTGATGCATCCAAGAATGGCCTCGGAGCAATTCTTGCACAAGAAGGACCTGACAAACAGCACCATGTGATAGCTTATGCAAGCAGAGCCACCAACAAACAGCAGACCAACTATGGGAGCACCAAATTGGAATGCCTTGCAGTCATATGGGCAGTTACCTTGTTTAAACATTACCTCATTGGAAGAAAGTTCACCCTGATCACAGACCATGCAGCCCTCAAATGGTTACTGCACTGAAAAGACCCCACTGGAATCCTTGCCCAATGGATCCTTATCCTTCAAGATTATGAAATCAACATCATCCACAAAGTGGGAAGGACTCACAACAATGTTGATGTTCTTTCCCACATGATCCAATGAGCCAAAGAAAGGGTGTACCTTGTAAATGCACTCTCAAAGAAGTTTCCAAAACCATCAAGGAGCAAGAAGATCTAATCTGACAAGAACACCAGAAAGCCCACCAAGGACAGACAAATACAGAAGACAAGATCCGAAAAGATTATCAACATTGGCCCCACCTCAGAACACAAGTCTGAGACATTATCCAGAAGTGTGACACATGTCAGAAGTATCAAGAAAAGAAGAACTATCAAGCCCCTCTACAACTGATTTCCCCACCCACTCACATCTTCCAAAGATGGAGAGTAGACAATTGGACCCCTGCCAGCAACACCAAAACGAAACAGATACATCCTAGTATTTGTTGAACATCTGACCAAATGGCCTAAAGCATATCCCATGGAAATTGCAGATGCCCTAACCATTGTTGGACACCTGCATGACCTCACCCACTGATATGGACCCCCTGAAGAACTTATCTCTGACCGAGGAACTAAATTTGTGAACAACATAATCTCAAGTTATGCACGAATTCATGGGATCCACCTGAAAAGAACTACTTCCTACTATCTGCAAACCAATGGATTGACTGAAAGAATGAACCAGACCATCAAGAAAGGACTTGCCAAGGTCAATCCTACCAATTGGGATCTCTGCTTACCCGAAATCCTGTGGGAAATCTGAAACACCCCTGCTGCCTCAACCAAACAAAAGCTCTTCAAAATGATGTTTGCCAAGAAGACCAGAACTGCTGACCATGAGAATCTCAGAAAGCTTCTTGAAAAAAAAGATCAGATGTGAAAAGATTCCCGAAACCAGATTATCAAGGCCCAGGAAAGACAAAAGAAGTATTATGACCAAAAGTAGAAGGATCAGAAGATCAAGATTGGAGATCAAGTCCTAGTTTGGAAAAGCATGATTGAGACAAACTTTGCCGCCAAACTGGAACTGAAATGGGAAGGACCATACCTTGTACACAACATCAGAGGAACCAACATCTATATAAGAAGTATAGATGGATGAATCTTGAGAACTCCAGTTCACATCAATTGCCTCAAGATATACCTGCACAAACCATGACCCAGAGGATAGATCAGCACCTCCAGACCCTCATCCTCAGTTCTTTCCAAGCCCTGCCAATTCCCTTGCCCCAGTTCTGCCAACTTGAAGGAACTCCAATACAACTGATCCAGAAGCACCAAGAGAACCTCACCATTGCCCAAAGGTTGCTTCAGATCTACCATCTGCAGGCCTTCTACAATATCGGACAACTGTTGATAGACCAACCTTACATCAGGAGCCCAGCCGGAATCACCCTCAGAGAAGCAAGAACCGCCAAATGAATCTACACCCTATATAAATGAAATGTTGGAGCCCTGGTGCAGTCTCAACTCAGCCTCAATGACATCCACCAGATGAATGAAACCACTTTTCAGAGTATCCTTCAACAACTTGACATCCTATTTCCTGAAGAACAAGAAGAAGAACCAGAACTTGAATGGAGTGATCCAGATTCAGAAGAAGATGATGGTATGGGCATAGATACTGAAGAAGCTTATGCCTACTGGAATGATGACTAAAGGATAGTCTGGAACAGACCACCCTTTAGTGGGAGCTGATGTGACAAACCACAAAAACATACTACCTGAATTATTGCCAGATAACGTGAACAAGTCAGATGACATGAACATTAGTATAGCATAGTAACCAGCACAGCAACCATTGCTGCGGAAAATTGTATAAATAACCAGATATCTAAAATAGGGAAAATCCCTGACAGCAGCTGTCACCCTGACAGTGGCTGTCACTCTGACAGCAGCTGTTATCCCCAAACACACCATAAATAGCAAAACCTATAATTAGCCAGATAGCAACCAGGTAGCAACCACAATGTATAAAATACCCCAGAGACAAGAGTGAATAAACCTCAGTCCGAAATTGAATCCAAAACAAAAGACAAGTCTGCCTACAACACTTTGAGGGATATGCCTGCCCAGTGCCACTTGGTCCAAGAAGGATTGCAACACTTAGGAGAAACGCCCACTCTAGAGCCTCTTCTAGGAGATTGTAAGCTTGTTCATTTCCACTCTGGTCCACTTTCTGATACAAAGAAGTTTTTGGTTCGCTTGCCAGATAAACCTGAAGAGAAGTTCGCAGTTTTCCAGTTTTGCTACCAAGTTCGAGTAAAGAACCTTGCCGCCATTTGAGAAGTCCACCATTTTCAAGTAATCTACCTCAAAAGCCAGTCTATAGACACAACTTCGCAATGAATCCTTTCACACAAACGAAGCCAGTCTTTGACATAACTTTAAGAAGCCTGCCATTTTCGAGTCCGCATTCAAGTCCATGTTTAAGTCCACCTTCTGCCACATACTGCCAATCTGCCTCATTTAGTCCACCATTCAAGAAGTCCACTGATCCGCCGCACTCTGCCAATCTGCATTGTTCTACATTTTTGTCTGCCTATCCGCCGCTTTCCACTGATCTGCATCATTCTACATTTTTGTCTACCGATCTGCCGCTTTCTGCCGATCTGCATCGTTCGTCTGCATCATTCAGTCCACACCATTCAATCTGCATTGCCCACTTAGCTGCATCGTTCAAGTAACCCACATCATCTGCTGAACTGCATCATTCAAAGACTGCACCAGAGAAACCCACCACATTTAGTCCGCTTGCCCGAATAAGGAATCTGATTGCCCATAATCCAAAATCCAGAACCTGCACCCTTAAGGAAACCCACCTGATCGGATTCCCAAAGAGCCCACTCATTAAGGAAATCTGCCAAATTCGCCATACATAAGATTGCCTGTGTCACACAAATTAGTCCACCACTCAAGAAGGAAACCCTTTCATGCACACAGCCCAAGAACGTCACCAAATTAGGAAATCACATACAGAAAGTCTCCAGTTATTGAATATTATACCACTAGACACCAACACAAGGAACCTATACCTATTATCTGAATATTTTGTTGTTTTTTGACAAAGTAACTGTGGGCTCAAGCCAATCTACACAGCCACCCAACCTTGTAATTTGCCTCTATTGAGCCAGGCATGTTACAGTAGACAGTTCTTCTTTTTGGCCATCAAAAGTATTGAGCTTCTGAGGCTTAAGGGTGACTGCTGTAGGAGATATCAGCATCAGTGTAAATATAGACTAAGCAGGGGCCTTGTTGTTCCTTTTGTCTAAGCAGTCCTGAAGTTGAGCAATCTAAGTTAAAATAGTATACAAGAGACTTTTGATAGACTTAGTTGACTGATTGGAAATTAGTTGTTCATTCTCTTCTTCTTACTGATTATAGGTGATATTCTGTGAGATATAAGTATTATAAGAGCTATTGTTCCAGCTACTGGCATTCATGATATTGTAACTGGAACTTTGAGAGATTTCTTATTTAGGTAAGGTGTAACTTAACCATTACTACTAAGTGTAATAGTTCTAGTTTCTAAATGAGAAAAGAACTATTCTGGGAGTTTCTGAGCAGCTTAAAGAGTTATTTGGAGTTTTGGAAGATCTTATGAGTTCTGAAAGGAAATATTCTGAGCTTTATTTATGAGAACAAAAGAGATATTTATATAAGATCTGAAAGAAGGAACTGGAAGGATCTAAGAAATCAAAAGAAATGCCAAGAGGAAAGTTCTTGGCAAAGATGACAAATAAAGTTCTATAGGTTTTCATAAAGTTCTATGACTAGCTAAGATTTGGCACCAAGAAAGAATTTCTAAGCATTTGGAAAGTACTAAAAGGTTAAGAAAAGACAAAGAAAAGAAGTAAACTACTAAAATATTATACTTCAAGAAGACTTATATGTAGCTCAAAAACCACTTATTCAAGAGACCATTGAATCTTTAGGTCATAAATATATTTTTATCTGAAATTCTATTGTGAATTAAATTATATTGAATATTTTTGAAGTACTGT
>RQIL01042391.1:0-15540 GCA_003951145.1 Jimgerdemannia lactiflua | reverse complement strand
TTTTCACTCTTGTGCATTTTGCGCCCCCCCCGGCTTTTCAATTGCCATATAGAGCAAGAAGGTAAAAAAGATAGCCATACGTATGGCGATTATAGGCAGACTGCTTTATAAATTTATCTACAATAACAAGTTGCCCATTCCAATCATCCTCTTACAAAGAAAATAAAATGTATACACAGGGTCTGTCAGCTAGAAACTAAACAGATGGATGCAAAAAACACTACGTGCTCCATCTCTAGATCACGACTTCAAGACTCGTATTCCCTTACAGGTGTCCAACACTACCCAAATTCGGGGCAACGTGTTCATCGGCAAAGCAACCAAGCAACCATCCATTCCCTATTGCAGTAACTCTTTTTTTGTCTGGACCAAGTTGAAGCACAAAAAAGGTGCACTTACCAGCAGGATTTCATGACCTCTTACAGCCTCCTTTTGGATGATGGAATCGGGTTTGGCGTCTGTGGCTATTTGTTGACGGTAGCTTGAAAGACGAATACTCCCGATTCTTGATGAGGATGTTGCCGTCGGCTGTGTTTCGTCGATGCCGAAGGAAACTCATGCAGCCGGGTATCTCAACAGACAACCAATAGTATGCAATAAAAATAAACATACGAGGAGGCGTCGGTGATGAGAGGCGGGTGAGCGAGGGCGAGGTCTCTTACGTGAGTGACATCAGTTGTTGTGGAAGTACTTACTTCTTGTATCAATGAACATGTTCGAAGAGTGCGGTGCAGGTTTTGCAGACGGGGATGCACACAGGACTGGAAAAAGCGCGCGCGGAAAAGAGTGCCTCTGGGATTCTTCCGATGCCGAGGTCAAGTCTGAGTAGCCGTATCTCATGAGCAACAGTGCCATGTCAAAAGAGTGGACCGGGTAAACTCAAGAGTCTGCGTGATGGATTTTCAGTTGAATCATAACCTAACGTATGTTTGCCAATGGAAGCAAAAAAGAAAAAAAATTGCTGGTCCATATTTCTAACGCGGGCTAAAGTGTATACGGATGACAGGAACACCTGTTTGGCATTGTTTGGCATGGTGAAGGCATACATGTGTTTTGGGGAGAGGTAGGAAATTTTTTGAGCACTCCTACTATTAGTCCCTAATGACTAATGACACATCTTTGGCAGATGGTCTGCCACAGAAGCATCCCAAAACAGCAGACGTCTGCTCCTCCATTCGTTCACCCCGTCCTGTGCGTGTATGCCTATTGACATCACTACATCAGGATAGGTCTTTCGGTATTGGGATAAGAGGATAGTGTCAATCTGATTCGGATCACACACGCAAACGACAAAAGTGTAATTTCACCTTATACTCAGATGGAGTTAGCGATTTTGTCCTTTAAATTTTTGGTAAACAGGCACAACGGCATACATATACTTACCACAAATTTAACAAGTTTTTCCATTTGACAAAAATCATAGGAAGCGGGGCCCTTACTGCATTCTCATTATCTAGTGTTCTCAAGAGAAGCTGTTTTTGCAGGTGTGTTTACCTGATCACTGCCAATCATGGTTATAATCTGAGGTTAAAGCAATTTTCCTGAATTGACCAGTTGGGTATGCTAAATCTGTCCTAGATGTAGCAAGTGGAATGAAGGTAAAGCCACTTTAAATCGATTAGACAAGTGTAGTTATTAGTGGTACCTCTTGTCACTCTTGATCTATTAAAGCTATTGATATGCTAATTTAACAAATTCTTAAAGTTATATTTCAATAAGACTAGCATAGCTACTAGCACTCTTTTACAGGCCAGCGAGATGGCTCATAAAGATTCTCACATACTTATTTGATGAGGTATATATATTGTAACATGCCCGGCTCAATAGGGGCAAATTACAAGATCGGGTGGCTGTGTAGATTGGCTTGAGCCCCCAGTTACTTTGTCAAAAAGCAACAAAATGTTCAGGTATTGTATAGGTCTAGTACTGGTGTTGGTGCTGATACTGGTGTTTAGTGGTATAATATTCAACAGCTGGAGACTTTCTGTGTGTGAGCGATTTCCTAATTTGGTGGTGTTCTTGGGTGTAGGCGATTTCATGTCACTTGGCGATCTTGGGTAATCAGGTGGATTTCCTTAATAGTGCTCTCTGGGGATCTGGTGATCAGTTTCCTTAAGAGTGTGGGTTCTTTGTCTGTGACTCGGGCGATCAGTTTCCTTAAGGGTGCGGGATCTCTGGATGCATGACGGTGATCTTTTGTCAATCGGATTCCTTTTCTGGTGGATGGGATGATTTTGGTGGACAGACTAAAGGCGCCGGATTTCTTAAGTGCGGTTTGGTTATGCAGACAATACAGCTAAGCAGGCATTGCAGGTTACTTGAATAAATGAGGGCGGAACGAGGCGGTGGGAACGAGGCGGATTCTGCGAAGTGTGGCAGATCAGTGGACAAAAATGTAGAACGAGAACAAAATGCAGATCGGCAGAATGTAGAGTTCTTTGGACTTCGGCTGACAAAGTTACATCAGGACTGCTTCGTTTGCATGACGGATTACTGCAAAGGTGCATCAAGACTGGCTTTGAGGTGGATTACTTGAAAACAGCAGACTTTTCTTGAAAATGACGAACTTCTTTGTATTGGAAAGTGGACTGGAGTGGAAATGAGGTACCAAGCTCACAATCTCCTAGAAGAGGCTCTAGAGTGGGCATTTCTTCTAAGTGTTGCAATCCAATCTTTAGGATCAAGTGGCTTTTGGCAGGCATATCCCTCAAAGTGTTGTAGGCAGACTTGTCTTTTGCTTTGGATTCAATTTTGGACTGAGGTTTATTCACTCTTGTCTCTGGGCTATTTTATACATTGTGGTTGCTACCTGGTTGCTATCTGGCTAATTATAGAGTGCTATTTATATCAGGTGTTTCTGTTCTGGTATAAGTGTTCAGATACTGTACAGTGTACAGGTGCTGTACAGTGTACAGGTGCTGTACAGTGTACAGGTGCTGTACAGTGCACAGGTCCTGTACAGGTAAACATCTTCTTTTGATATATCTGGTTATTTATACAAGTTGGTGCAGTAAAGCAGTCTTGGTTGCTTAGTGCATTTGATATGGTATATAGCTAAGTGGCAATTTCGAATGGTATGATTTCTATTGCCTACTACATCAGCCCCTACTAAAGGATGGTCTGTCCCAGACTATCCTTTAGTCATCATTCCAATAACTATAAGCATCTTCAGCATCAATACCTTCACCATTGTCTTCAAGTGGCAGGGTATCCTTTATGATTTCTGTCAAATGGGTGTTGCTTTTCCTGTATTTATACTGTGGTGGTATGATGGATTGTATGGCAGGTTGCCATAGTCTGTGGTGAAGATGTCTTGATATTTATGAAGGAGTTTGGTCAATTGTTGTTATTGCTGAGGGGTCAATTCTTCTCCAATGTTTGTGGAAGACTTCACTTTCTCCTGGGTTGCAGAGGGGCCTTTCTTTTCTTTTGTGATCTTTTGCCATTTCTCTGTAAGTTTAGTTCATAGACTTCTCTGTATATTCAGTTGAGGTAAAGTACAAGGTGTCCAATGATGGTTCCTTTTGGCAAGATGATGTTGTCCCAGCTTGTGTTGGTTGCCCAAGAGTGTACTGGATTCATCTTATCAGGGAATGTGTACCCTTCTATGTGCAGATTTTGGATTTCTTCATTGGGTTCAAAGAAAAGATTCCTGGGGTCTGGTGGTGTAAAGATTTCGATGGTGGTTTGCTCTTCTGGCTCAAGGATGAGGTTCTTATAGAGCTTCACTAGTTAGCAGAAGACTTGCTGAGGGGTATTTTTTTTGAATCAGCTGACCTGAAGGAGATGTACTTTCTTCTTGTCTGAGCTTCCAAATTCTTTGGTTTGTCTGGTTTCTTGAGTGAGCTTGGGTACTTCCTGTAGCTGAGGGGTCTTATACTCAAGAAAGACTGCTTGAGTGATTTTGTCTCCTTTGTGGATTCGAATCCATTCACTACTTCTATTTCTTAAGATGACCTTGATTTCGCATATGTATTCTGGGTCAATGGTTTCTCCTTTAGTGGAAAGTCCTTCAAGGGCTAGACCAGACCTTGACGTCAGCTGGATGTAAGTTCCTTTTGGTGGTTGTATGGCAATACCAGTTCTGATGAGTTTTGTACTTTTAGGGCCCATAGTGGTATCATAAAGACTGCTGAGATCAAAGCCAACATCTTCTTGGTGTGCTTTTTTCGATGGAATTGCATTGGGGTGAAGCAGGGTGAACTGTGCAATGTTCTTGCCAAGTATAGGCTGTTTATGGGCTGAGGCTCCTGTTGTTTTGGATCTCCAACCTCTGATGTCTAGGTGTGGCCATCTTGCTCCAGTAGAGGGGTCTCAAAGATAATTGATTCCTCTTTTTCCATTGGGGTCCAGGGCTTCTATGAGATTTATAGCATCATTTATCCATCCTTGGTGAGTTGTATGGCAAATGAGAGCTAGAATATCTTCTCTTAGGTCATATATCTTAAGGATCTTCCTTGTAGGCTTCTTCTTTTTCTTCTTTTGAATCTTTGCTCGGTCATCTCCTCTCTTGAGTGTGTGCACAATCACATCCTTGCTGAGATGGATCTTTTTGTATTGACAAGGCCAGCATCTTGGGTGTTTTCCATGATAGCAATATCTCATGGCTTGGAAGTCCTTCTTTCTTTCTTCGATTTCTCCTAGTTTTGAAAATCTGCATCCATTCACATCATATTTTGGTGGGAGAGTAGAGAGGGGTTTTACTTCTGTCTGAGTGTAGAATCCTACTCCATTTCTTCTCTTTGCAAGTATGGTGACTGATTGGAATGAGATTCCTTCTGCAATGATTTTCAGGGATTTTCTTTCGATAGGCTGCCTGGACTGCTGGTCCAGTATATGGCATTGATAGCAGTAGTCTCTTGGTGAGTGGAAAATGACTTGATGGGGGCATCTGCCCATTCTAAAAGCTCTCTCTTGATGGGTTTTGGGCCTTGGGATGACTGGCTGTGAACTAGGTCCAGCTTCTTCTTCACTCCAGAGAGTGCTGTCATCTTCTCCTTCTTGTAGTGCCCAGTTTGGATCATTCCATGAAACAATTGCAGGGAGCTCTTCATTTTCGGAAATGCCATCATCTTCTTCCTCTGGTGGTTGGTCCCAAATTGCTTGTACTTCTGCTGCTTCAATTTCAGGATTGGGCATGGCTTTTCAGTTGAGTGTTGTGGAGGCATTTCTTCTTCCTTCTCCTGCATTCAGGGCATGTAGTGCCAGGACTCTTTTGAATTCCCATATGTCTGGATGAGTGTTCTTCACATTTCTGTCTTTGGAGGCATTTGGTGCATCCTCTGGCTTCTCTAGCAATAGCTCAAATTGTGATGGGAATAGTATCTTGTGCCCACACATTATCTTCTGGTCTGTTTTCTACCATGTTGATTTGGGGCCTCAGTCTGGGGTCATTGTCATTTTCAGAGTCCTCCTCTTCTTCTTCTATGGTGGATTCTTTACTGCTGGCATATTCTTCTTGAATGATCACCTTTTTCTTCTTCTTTGATGGCTTGAAACTAGTGACTTTTACTTGGTACTTCTTTCCTCTGTAGTTGAATTTGAGTACTTGTTGACCAATATTGACATCTGCATTTGTGTCCAAGAGTAATAGTAATGTTTCAGACCTCTCTCAGGGGTTGAGTTTGGGCTCCATCTGCTACTATGATCCTGAGGCTAGAGGGTCCATCAATGGGTCTGTAACAGTTCTGGTTTCTTAAATGAGGAAGTGACTAAATTCTAGATGTTCAAAGTAGCTTGAAGAGTTACTAAGAGTTCAGAAAGATCTTGGGGATTCAGGGAGAAAAATATTCAGAGCTTTATTCAAGAGAACAGAGAGAATATTTATACAAGATATGAAAGAAGGATCCAGAAGGATCTGAGTAATCAATGGAAATGCCAAGAAGAAAGTTCTTGGCAATGATGATAAATAAAGATCCACAATGTTCCATGAAGTTCTGTGACTAGCTAAGACTGGAACGGAAGTGACAAGAATGTTCTAGCTGTAGCTTAGTGCTAAGAAAGGATTTATAATCATTCGGAAGGTACTGGAAGGTTACGGGAAGTAATAGAAAGACAAAGAAAAAGAGATAAACTATGCTAAAATGGTACATCTCCCCCTTCTTAAGAATCAATGTCCTCATTGAATTCAGAAGGTAACACAAGAAAATAAAACCAAAAGAAAAGACAAATAAAATATATCAGCTCATTGGTAAGGACCAGCCATCCTTATATAAGGCAAGAGCCAAAGTATCATCTTGATTAGATGAGAACTGATTCGAATCTCATTAGTTGCAGGGTTTACAGAGTTCTTCTGTGGGTCTTGTTGCTGATGCTGTATCCCTTAGAGTCCCCCGATGCATAATGTACCTGATCAGTACAGTAGGTCATCTACTATTTAAGGAGAGAACCTCATGGATAGTCAATGAGTTTCTTTTTGCTCGAACTCTTGAATGAGGTCTTGAGAGTTCTTGAGATTGGCAGCAGGTTCTCAGGTAGCATTGTATTCAGGGTAGCCCATCCACTTGACTAGGTATTCTGTGTGACAGTATTGGACTCATTTGTCTAAGATTTTCTTGACTTCATACTCGATGTGGTCTTCAACTATAACTGGTGCTGAGGGTGTCAGAATTCAGCCAGGGTAAGGGAGTGACTGGTTCCAGGCCTTAAGTTGTGACACATGGAATACTGGATGTATATGTATGGTTGTTGGTAGACTGAGATGATAGGAGTAGGTAGAGACTTGCTCAGTGATCTCGAAGGGTCCAAGGTACTTGGGTTGGAATTTGGCTGACTGATGGTTGACTTGAGATTGGGCCTTGATGTTGTTGGCTTGGAGTAGAACCATATCTCCAATAGTGTAGTTGACATCATGATGTTTCTTATCTGCATACTTAGCTTGATATTGTTAAGCCATTTGCAGATTTGTGGTCACAATCTTGAGAAGGGAATCCATTTTATCGATAAGGTTCTGGGTGGTGGGGACTTGTGTATGACTGGATTGCTGGAATGAGACTAGACTTGCAGGGGTCTTGGGATTTTGACTGTGTAGTAACTGAAAAGGGGAAAGACCAGTAGATGATTGAACTGTGTTGTTGTAGGTGAACTCAGCATAGGTCAGGTAGTGGTTCCAATCATTTTGCTCATAAGACACATAGTTTCTGAGCATTTGTTCAAGTATTCTGTTCATTTGCTCGGTTTGTCCATCAGTTTGAGGGTGGACATAGCAATTTGAGTTCCAAGAGTCTTAAAGAGTGCTTGCCAGAAGTGACTTGTGAATTTGGGATCGTGGTCACTGACAATTACTCAGGGAAGTCCATATTGATGAAAGATAGACTTGAAGAAGATTCTTGCAATTTCAGGGGCAGTGGTATTAGTTGTGGTTGGCTCAGCAATTGTGATCTTGGTTAGGCGGTCCATGAACATGACAATGGCATCACAGCCTGATTTAGTTCATGGGAGTTGTACAATAAAGTCCATTGTGACTTGCTCAAACTTCTTGGTCGGAATTGGCAAGAGTTGTAGAAGACCAGCAGGCATTTGATTGTTTGACTTTTTTCTTTGGCAAAGATTACAGCTTCAAACATACTCCTTGATTTCCTTGAGCATGTTGGACCAATAGTAGTCTTGTTGAATGTTCTTGATGGTCTTCTCAGTTCCAAGGTGACCAGCTAGTGGGGAGTCATGATGTTCATGAAGAATCTTATATTGTAGTTCAGGGTTGACAGGAATATAGATCTTGTCTTGATAGTACACAAGGTTGTTCTTGAAGGTGTACTTTTCTTTGAATTCCTTGGTGTCCTTTTGTAGAATCAGAGAGTCTTGTTCATAAGTGGTCTTGATCTGGTTAAGGAATTCAGGCGCTACAGTGACTTGTAAAATAGTGGCAAGGTCAGGCCTTCTTGAGAGCACATCTGGTACAACCAGAGTTTTGCTGAGCTTATAGATGATGTTTGGAGTGAAGGTCTGAAGCAACTGACTCCACTTGGCTTGTTGATGGGAAAGAGTTGGCTGGGTATTGATGTACTGAAGGGATCTGTGATCAGTGATTGCATCAAACTCAACTCCTTCTAGGTAGTATTGCCAGGTCTTGAGAGCATGAATGATTGCCAGGAGTTCCTTTTTGTGAGTGACTAGCTTTTGCTCTGCAGGGGACAATTTCCTTGACTTGAATGTGATGGGTCTGTATCCTTGACCATCATCTTGAGAGATGACTGCACCAATTGCAAAGTTGGATGCATCAGTAGTAACTATGAACTTCAAGTTTGGGTCCATGTTTCTAAGGACAGGTGCATGGGTCAGGCAGTTCTTGAGTTCTTGAAAGGCTTGTTGACAGAAGGTGTTCCAGATATAGGGAACATAGTGGTCAGAGTTGGGTTCCTTTTGCAGGAGGTTTGTCAAGGATTCTGCTATGCCAGAGAAGTTCTTGACAAATCGGCAGTAGTATCCAGCCAGACCAAGAAAGGACCTAATTTCAGTAAGACTTACTAGTACAGGCCACTGTTCAATGGCTTGTATTTTCCTTAGGTTTACTTGAATTCCTTTGGCTGATACAATGTGTCTAAGATATTCAACTTGATCTTTGAAGAACTCACACTTCTTGAGCTTTGCATAAAGCTTGTGTTCACAGAGGATCTTGAGGACTTGTTCAAGGTGTTTGAGATATTCTTCTTCAGTACTGCTGAAGATCAGGATGTCATCAATGTACATAAGTATGAAGATATAGAGCTGATCCTTGAAGACAGTCTGTATGAGGTCTTGAAAGATTGCTGGTGCATTGGTGAGACCAAAGGCTATGACTAGAAATTCATATAGTTGAAATGGTGTCATGAATTCTGTCTTGGGTATGTCTTCTGGTTTGATGCGAAGTTGGTGATACCCAGAGGTCAGGTCAATCTTGGTGAAGTATTTGGCATTCTTGAGAGCATCAAAGATTTGGTCAATGAGTGGCAGTGGGTAGTGATTCTTGACAGTAATCTTGTTGAGTGTGCAGTAGTCTATGCACATTCGCAAGGTATCATCCTTCTTCTTGACAAATAGGACTGAGGAGCCAAAAGGTGATTTGCTTGGCTGAATGGCTCCTCGCTCTATGAGTTCATTGAGTTCCTTCTTGACTGCTTCAATTTCAAGTGGTGACATGCAGTACATATTCTTCTTAGAAATAGCTGCATCAGATACCAGCTTGATTTCGTGATCATGGTCTCTTGAAAGTGGTAGACCAGGTAGTTTGTCTGGGAAGACATCCTTGTATCTGTTCAGTAGTAGCTTGACACTTTCACTGATTGACAGCTTCTTGTCTTCTTTCTTGGGTTGAATCAGTGCAACAAAGGCACAGGTAGCTTTCTTGAGGGCCTTCTTGAACTGAATTGCCGAAAGAGTGGCAATTGGGGTTTTCATCTGATCCTTGTCTGGTTTGATTGTAATGTTGACTCCATCTTGAATCAGGGTAACTTCATTCTTGGTCCAATCAATGTGTGGATTGTGTCATATAAGCCAGGGTTTGCCTAAGATCAGGTCATGATCTCCTAGGGGTGCCACTTCAAAATCCAAACATTTTCAATACTTCTGAATCTTGAGGGAAAGTTTAGTGACAATTGAGTCAATTGGTAGAGTGGTGCCATCAGCAGTGACAGCTTCACCATTCTTGCTAGCTGGTTTGGTGAGAATCTTGAGTTTGTTGATGAGACTCTTGTTGATGAAATTTCCAACAGCTTCACTGTCTATGAGAACATCTAGTTCTTGACCTTTGACTAGACCTTTGAAGATGAGCATTGAGTTGGCTCAGTTCTTGGCTATGCTAGCAACTTAATCAGTACTGCCAAAGCCTATCTGATCTTGCTTAGTTGGAGACAACTTGGTGACTTCCTTGATGATAGGCAGGGTGGCTCACTCCAGAATGAGCTGTGCAATTCTGTCACCTTCATTGACAGTATAAGATTGGTCCTTGTGGTTGACTAGTAAGACTTGCATTTCTCCTGGGAAGTCAGGGTCAATGACTCTAGTGCCAACATCCAGTGAGTGCTTGATACTGAGGCCAGATCTTGGTGCAATTCTTGCATAAAGTTCCTTGGGTATTTCGACTGCCAGGCTAGTTGGAATGAGCATTCTTTCATGGGCAGGATTAGTGACTTGTTGAACAGATTGAAGGTCTAAACCAATGGCTCCTTCTGACTGTGCTTGGGGAATCTGGGCCTTGGGGTTGACTCATATGAAATTGAGTACAGCTTCTTGTTTGACTTAATGACCTTGAGTGTCTTTGGACAGGACCAGGATCCTCTTGGGTTCGGCAGTCTTCTTGGGACATTTAGTGGCAATGTGACCAGGCTGTTGACAAAAGAAGCAGGCTCCAGCCTTCTTGAGGTACTCCTTTTCCTTGAGTGTAGGCTTGTTTTCTTGTTCTTGTCAATGGTGTCTAGATCCATGAGGGCAGGTCCAACAGTTCTGACTTTGGTTTCCTCCCTTCTGGGGTTGTTGTTGAATGGTGGTCTCTTCTGCTCGAAGTGGTTGCCATAGGTAATAATATCGAACCTATCAGTAATTTTCATTGCAGTGTCTAGGCCTTTGGGTTTTTCAAGTTCAACATGAACTCAGGTTTGTCCCTTGAGACCTTGGATGTACTTGTCAACCTTCTTGTCTTCAGTAATATGAGGTAGCTCCAGTAGGATAGACAGGAATTGTGCATTATATACTTGTACAGACTTGAGTTGTTTGACATTTGCCAGATGGTCTTGCATGACCTTGGTACTGTTGACAGGTTTGAATTTGCCCTTGATAGCATCTGAGAATTCACCCCAGACCTTGATTCGGCCAGAGAATCTTGTGTTCTGAACATGGTTTCGCTACCAGATTGCAGCATTCCCTCAGAGGAGTGTGGCAGCAAATTGGACTAGTACTGCTTCATCCAGATTGGTCAGTTCTCCATACTGCTCCAATTGGAAAAGCCAAGCATTGGTAGACAGTCCTCCTCTTTGGCCATCAAAGGTATCAAGCTTCTGAGGCTTGATGGTAACTACTGTCGGAGATACCATTGTAGATACAAATGTAGACTGTGCAGAAGCTTTGCCCTCCTTCTTGTCTAGATGTTCTTGAAGTTGGGAAATTTGGGCCAGGGCAGTGTGCAGGAGGCTTTCTAGAGTCCCAGATGACTGAGTAGGAATTGGCTGTTCCTCTTCTTCTTCTTGCTGAACATAGGGTGTATTATGTGGGACATAGTTGCTATAAGGGGTACTGTAGGTGTTGTTGTCCCAGGCATTAGTGTTGGGGTCCATGGACATGATGTTTGACTAGTTCTTGAGAAGTTTCTTGTTTAGGCAAGGTGTAACTTAACTGCTGCTATCAAGTGTAATGGTTCTGGTTTCTTAAATGAGGAAGCAACTAAATTCTAGATGTTCAAAGTAGCTCAAAGAGTTACTAAGAGTTCAGGAAGATCTTAGGGATTCAGGAAGAAAAATATTCTGAGCTTTATTTGAGAGAACAGAATGGATATTTATACAAGATATGAAAGAAGGATCCAGAAGGATCTGAGTAATCAATGGAAATGCCAAGAAGAAAGTTCTTGGCAATGATGACAAATAAAGATCTGCAATGTTCCATGAAGTTCTGTAACTAGCTAAGACTGGAACAGAAGTGACAAGAATGTTCTAGCTGTGGCTTAGTGCCAAGAAAGGATTTCTAATCATTTGGAAGGTACTGGAAGGTTATAGAAAGTACTAGAAAGATAAAAAAAAAGAGATAAACTATGCAAAAATGTTACAGGGTCATTGAATACTATTCAGGAATTTCTTGGCAATAACATATACAGCTGCTCTAGTATCAATGAGGATTTTTGCCTTCTGGCCTCTGATTTCTCCAAACAGATAGGTGCTGACATGCCTTTCTGCAGCTTGTACTGCTGGGGTTGCTAGTTCTTCTTGAGGGATGGGAACTCTTCCTGTATAAGATCTGGTTATTTACAGTAATTTGTTTCTTACTCCAGCAGGTATCAGTTAAAGGAACTGCAAGAGTGGGACTTCCATCTTGGCTTCTTGGATCTTCTTCTAGGCTTTATTGTAGATGTCCCAGGGCATGGTCTTTGGGATGTATTTCTTCTTGGTCTTTGGAGTCTTAGTTTCCAATTCTGGCTCTTCTCCCATCTCTTCATCAGCTGATTCTGGTAGAGGATCTTCTTCATTGATAGTAGCTCTGGAGATGAAGAGTGAAGGAGAATGGAGAGATATATCAACCTGCTCTTCTTCATCTTCATCTTGAATAGTTCTCCTGCTGGTTCTTTTAGGTGTCTTTCCTATTGCTTGGGGGCAGCTTACTACTCTCTTTCTTTTTTCTTCTGGATAGACTGTTTCCCTATATTCAGCCTTGGTTGAGTACAAGTCTAGGTCACTGTATTCTTCACTGTTACTCTACTCATAGTCTTCTACTGAGTGAGCTTCTGTCCTCTTGTTGTGGGTATCCTTTGGGTTTGGTGGTTCAGAATTCCTTGAGCTGCCTTGGTTGTTGCATTTGGGGGCATAGTGTCCTTACTGCCCACACTTGTAATATTGGACTTGTGCCCTATCTTTTAGAGGATAGTTTCAGCTATCAGAGGATGGATAATTCCTCTGGTAATCTCGATTTTTGCATGGAAGGTATCTTGGCTGGTAAGAATGGATAGCTTGGATGGAAATTCTGATTTTTGCATGGAGAGTATCTTGGCTGGTAGTCCCGATTTTCACATGTGGAGAGCCTTTCAATCTGCCCAACCAGTCTGTCTACTTTTGAATTGAGGTCTTGAATCTCATTCTTGTCCTTCTTCCATTCTTTGATGAGCTTCTCTCCTTTTGATTCTCTTTGGAGAATTCCTTGCAGGGCCTTGACCCAGAGGTCTTCTTTGTCTTCTTTCCAATTGTCAGTCCAAGTGGTTCCTTGTTTGACATCAAAGTATCCTTGGGCTATATCTACTTGCTCTTCAGACTTCCTGATGCCCAGGGTTCAGACATGTTGAGCAATGTTTGGTGAAATTCCATTCATGAAGATCATTAGACTGATGATGTCTTGATTGGCAGAATTGAATCCAGCAGCATGCATTCTCTTCTGGATTCTGATGAAGAATGCTCTTGGGGATTCTCCAAGATTCATCTTCATTCCTATGATGGATTCTTGAACTTTTTGTTGGGTTTCATTTCCTGCATACTTTTCAATGATCCAGTGTTGAATAACCTCATATTATTCTTCTTCTGATCTTGCATTTTCTATGATATCTCCTAGGTCTGTGTTGATATTATTTGTGGTTCTGGTGAAGATACCTTTGGCTGGTTCTCTCAGCTGTGCCTTGAAGACATTGATTTGTCTTTGAGTTGACAAGTCTCTCAGGGCTGCTATTCCTTCAATTGTATCTGTGAATTCTTTTGGATTCTCCTCTGGGTATTCTGCGAATGTGGGTAGAGTTGTGCCCATTTCATCCTCACTGTCTTCTGACTCTGCTTTGATTTCTGAGTCTGATTCTAAGTTGTTGGCTGTTGATAGATATGAGCTTGAAGGTGCTGAAAATCTGAGAGATAGTACTCTTCTTGGTACTATTCTTGGGAGTCTTGTGGATTGAATTCTTTGGATTGGAGTTACTGGTCTAGATAAATCAGGGAAGACTCTTGGGGGGAATCTTCAAGATGATTGTTAAGGTCTTGAATGAGATTGTCAAAGTCTTGATTAGTGTTGTCTACTTCATCTGGTGTGAGCTCATCAAAATCTCTGATTGGTGTATCTGCTGGTGGTACTGGTAGAGGATTTCATACAGTGCTTGCTTCTGCAATGTCAGACCCTTCTGATGCTGAGTGGTAACTGATTCTAGAGGTAATTATATCTCTTCCTGTCCAAATACTTTATAGTGCTGGGATTTCTTCTCCTGTAGTAGCTGAGATTGGTACTGTATAAAAGGTTGCAGTGGTGCTGGTCTCTAGGTTGAAGGTTGGGTTCTGTGAGCTGAAAAGTCATACTAATTCTTTTGAGAATATTCCTAGTTGAGCCCCCAAATGTAATGTGCCCAGCTCAATAGAGGCAAATTACAAGGTTGGGCAGCTATATAGATTGGCTTGAGCCCCCAATTACTTTGTCAAAAAGCAACAAAATGTTCAGGTATTGTATAGGTCTGGTACTGGTATTGGTGCTGATACTGGATAATATTCAACAGTATGTGTGAGCAATTTCCTAATTTGGTGGTATTCTTGGGTGTAGGTGATTTCGTATCACTCAGCGATCTTGGGTAATCAGGTGGATTTCCTTAATAGTGGGCTCTCTGGGGATCTGGTGATCAGTTTTCTTAAGAGTGTGGGTTCTTTGTCTGTGATTCAGGCAATCAGTTTCCTTAAGGGTGCAGGATCTCTGGATGCGTGATAGTAATCTTTTGTCAATTGGATTCCTTTTCTGGTGGATGGCTAATGTGGACGAGACAATTTTGGCAGATGGACTAAAGGTGGTGGATTTCTTAAGTGCAGTTTGGTTATGTGGATGATGCAGCTGAGCAGACATTGTGGGTTACTTGAATAAATGTGGGCAGAATGAGGCAGTTGGAATGAGGTGGATTCTGTAAAGTGCAGCAGATTAGTGGACAAAAATGTAGAATGATGCAGATTCTTGAACAAAATGCAGATTGGTGGAATGTGGCAGATTGGTGGTCAAATGGCAGCTTATTCCTTAAGTGGCAGACTTCTCTTGGACTTCGGCTGACAAAGTTACATCAGGACTGCTTCATTTGTGTGACAGATCACTATGAAGGTGCATCAAGACTGGCTTTGAAACAGATTACTTGAAAATGGCAGACTTCTCTTGAAAATGATGAACTTCTTTGTATCAAAAAGTAGACCAGAGTGGAAATGACATACCAAGCTCACAATCTCCTAGAAGAGGCTCTAAAGTGGGTGTTTCTCCTAAGTGTTGCAATCCAATCTTTAGGATCAAGTGGCTTTTGGCAGGCATATCCCTCAAAGTGTTGTAGGTAGACTTGTCTTTTGCTTTGGATTCAATTTTGGACTGAGGTTTATTCACTCTTGTCTCTGAGCTATTTTATACATTGTGGTTGCTACCTGGTTGCTATCTGGCTAATTATAGAGTGCTATTTATATCAGGTGTTTCTGTTCTGATACAAGTGTTCAGGTGCTGTACAGTGTACAGGTGCTGTACGTTGTATAGGTCCTGTATGGATAAACATCTTCTTTTGGTATGTCTAATTATTTATATAAGTTGGTGCAGTAAAGCAGTCTTGGTTGCTTAGTGCACTTGATATGGTATATGGCTAAGTGGCAATTTCGAATGGTACGATTTCTGTGGCCTACTACAATATAAAGGTAGGGGCCCGCAGTGTTCGTTGTGGTGTGGCCTCAGACATACATATCGTCCGTCATCTTGCCAGCTCGTTCAACAATACCTGCCAAACGTATTTTGCCAGTCCGCACGCATCCCGCCAGCATGCATCTCGCTAGCTCACAAGCACATCGAGGTTGCTCACCCACAACCAATACACGAGAAGGAATAATCAGAAATGTATTGCATATGTGACAATGAACCAAGGCGCGTCAACAAACCGCAATATGAAAG
>RQIL01042380.1:0-15540 GCA_003951145.1 Jimgerdemannia lactiflua | reverse complement strand
GTTCTCTGAATATTATCCAAATATTATCTGAATCATTTTTTCAGGTTAGGAGATCAGAGAGTTGGGTTCAGGGGTTGGGTTCAGGGTTGGGTTCAGGGGTCAGGTTCAGGGTTGGGTTCAAGGGTCAGGTTCAAGTTTGGGTTAAGGGTATATAACAGGTTGGGTTAAAGATGGGTGATGTACATTTCTGGGTCTGGTTAAAGATGGGTGATATTTAATTCTGAGTCAGGTTAAAGATGGGTAATGTATCTTTCTGGGTTGGGTTAATGATGGGTGATATATAATTCTGGGTTGGGTTAAAGATGGGTGACGTATATTTCCTGGTCAGGTTAAAGATGGGTTATGTACAATTCCGGATTGGGTTAAAGACAGATGACATATATTTCTGGGTTGGTTGTTTTATGGGTTGGGTTTCGGGTTAATCAGGTCGGGTTTGTGGAGCACTAGTCTTGACCCAGTATGCCAACCAGGAGGTTGAATCATCACTATTTTGTTTGTCACTTTTTCCAATAAACCATTCAAAAGTGTGTTTGAAAGTATGTATAATGTGAATGGTAGTAGATGAAGGTATCAAATGGAGGTCGATGGCTCACTGGTCCATCTGACTTATTAACTTAATGATGATGGGTCTCTGGAATGGCAGTGGTGATGGTCTAGTATCCTATATAGTGGGTATCCTTGGGTTCCTTGGCTGGGTCTCAGGATCTTGTTCTTGAATCTTGAATATAGGGGGGTGAATGTACAGTCCAAAAGACAGTTCGAATGGGTGGGGTCTGAATGCACAGCTGGGTTAAATGCATGACAGTTAGGCTGATGGAATCTCAATGATGGGGTTTCTGGTGGCAGATGATTTCCTTATTATGGCGATGGTCTTGAACTTGAATGGGGCAGTTTCCTTTAACTTGGCAGTGGCTTTTCTTAGCAGCGGTTCTTGAACTTGAATACTTGTAGCAGTTCATGGCAAGAGAAATTCTTTAACTCAAATCTTGAGTGATCATTGCTCTAGTTATCTTGTTCTCAGAATTCTGGTCTCTTGGAGGCTTTTCCCAAAGTTTCTCAAAAACTTAAGTTGATATTGCAAATCAATTGACTGAGGTTTATTCACTTTTTCTTCAGGGCTATTTTATACATGTTGACTCATTTGGTTGTTATCTGGTTGCTAACTATAGTGTAGCCACATTATATAGTTAAGCTATTGGCTTGCAGGCTGCAACGAATGTTTAATGCTGGATAAGGATATGGTAATGCTGAAAACAGATGTGTGCAGAGCTTTGCTGAAAACAGACATGTGCTGAGCAAAACTGAAAATGGACATGTGCTGAGTATCACTGAAAACAGTATAAATGCATTTGTTAGCTTTAAATGGTATAGTTCCACTTGTCAGTAGCAAACAAATCATCTTGTGTGACTTCATCATTCCATTCCTTGAAAGGGGGGAGTGCCGGCCAAGAGGTAAGGGGGTAGAATAGTGGTCAATCATCTTCAACAACATTCTCCAGTCCTTGAACAGCTTTGATGTAGACAGAAATCTATAAAATCTCTAGTGCTCTTCTTCTTCTTCTTCTGAGGACTCATCTGCTTCAGGGTTAGATGGGGCTGCTCCAGGAGCAGGGTCTTGGAGTTCTTGGATCTCTTCTTCAAAGATAGTGACTTCTTGAGCTTCTTCTTGATTTGGTTCTCAAATGATATGGTGTGAATAAAGACTGACAGTATGGTGGGTAGTTGGGGTAGTTCCAGCAGGTACTTCAATAGTAATGGATAGTCCTTCAAATATCTCCATAATGCTCATGAAGTGATCTTGGTGATTGTCTCGAAGGGGTATAGTGTGGAAACCTAGCAGGGTGGGTTCAGTTTGTTGGCTTCCCATAGTAACACAGTTGCTACCAATATGGTTGGCTACTTCAGCTTCTATACAGTTGGCTTCCTCGGCTGTTAGGTGGGCAAGGTTTCCCATGGTTACTCCTTGTAAATGTGCTATAGTCCAGGAGATGTGGCAGAATATCTGGTGGACGTGGAGAGCTCTCTTGATCAGGTGGCTGATGGTTAATAATTCAGTAATGGGTTCTTCCCGGTTGTCTTCTTGTGTTTCATTGTAAAGGTGGTGTCTGATTTCATAATCATACCAGAGGGTCATCTGCTTGGCAGTATCTTTGAGCTATTGGGTCATTATGTACTGGTAGTTGATGAAGTACCCAAGATCCTCAGTATAGAAGTTCAGATGTTCAGAGGTATCAGGGCACCAAATAGCCTTCTTGAAAGCTTCAAAGACTAGAGTCTTCAGACTAGGCAAAGAGGTAGAGCAGTGGGAGGTCTGGTTGGAGAAGTGAGTAGGAGGTATTGTGGGGAAGTTCTTCATTCTTTGGTGCTAGTTCTGAGGCTAGGGCTGGGTCTCCTTTAAGTAACATGTTTGTTCATTTTGGCTCAGATTATCTTTGCTCCTTTTGGGATGATCACTTGATGCATTAGATTGTTCACTTGATTGTCACACCATGTGTCATCTGATCTTAGCAGTCACTTGTACTCTGTATTGTTGGTTGTGCATATCACATCTGCCTTTTGCAAAATTAGAGCCATTCTTGATGGTGAGGGTTACACAGAGGTTGTGGGGTCTTGAATTTCTCCAGAAAGAGTTTGTCAGCACATTAGCATGGACTGGCCATCCTCGTATAGGGCAGAGGGCCTATTGCTGGACTAAACATCTGGGAGGGGTTTGAATCTAGCTAGTAGCTTCATTTTGGTGTTCTTCAGTCTACTAGATCTCCTGCTGGTTCTGGGGTCTCAAGGTAAACTTCTGAAGCTTAAGGCACTGGTTATTGCCATATGTCATTGATAATTTAAGAAAGTCAATACGGGGATTGGGCAATGCATTTTGTCTCCACCAGGTAGTAGGGTCTGATGCTGTTGCAGTGAATCTTAGTCTTGAGTAAAACTCTATCCATGGTCTTGAGCTAATAGGTGTGGTTCATGAAAACTTGGTGAATGAGATATAGTCCTTCCCATTTCAGTTTGAGCTTGGCACTCCAGTTTCCTTCTATGATGGTATGGTATACCAGAACTTACTGTCTGATAAGCAGGAGGTCTAAATCAGCCTTGTGGTCATAGTACTTCTTTTGTTATTCCTGGGCTTGAGCGATGAATCCTTGTACTTACTGGCATACTTCGTGTAACCAGGTGATTTCTTCTGTGACTCATTTCATCAGTTCCAGCTGGACTGGTTCCTCGGGGTCTTGGGCATCTTGGCCATATACCAGATAGAAAGGGGTCTGTTGAGTAGCAGTGGCCTTGAAGGTACAGATGCTGATTAAAATTGCCAGCAGTTAGATATCCCAGTTTAGTTGATCCTGGTCCTGCTGAGACCTCGCTTGATGGTCTGGTTCATTCGTTCTGTGAGTCCATTCACCTGGGGATGGTAAGCTGTCATTGGTCATAGCTTGATCTTGAAGCTGCTTACAAAGGTCTTCATGGCTTTGTTGACAAACTCATGGCCTTGGTCTGTGATGATTTCTTTGGGGACACTGTGGCAGCTGAAGACTTCATCATATAGGATTCCAATAGTTGTCTGGGCATCAGCATTCTCAATGGCAAAGGCTTCAGGCCATTTCATCAGGTGGTCTTCGATAGTGAGGATGTAGTATCTTCCTTGGCTGGTTACTGGTAGGGGTCTGATGATGTCTATTCCTAGTCTTTGAAAGGTTCCGGCTGGTGCTGCAATTGGCAATAATGGTGCTTGGTCGGTGAGTTTCTGTCAGTATCTTTGGCAGATATTGCATTGTTAGATGTGTGTTGAAATTTGTTTCCTCACCTTGGGCCACCAGTATTGCTTCTTGATTCTTGCAATAGTGGTGCCAATTCCTCGATATGCATTCTGGTCATGATTTGTTGTCTGGATTTTTGGTACTTTGTCTTCTCTTGGTACTTGGGTGTATTGATCTCCTCCTACTCTCCAAAGTTTGCCATTGCCTTCTTGAAATTTCTTGAGGTTCTTTGGATGAACAGCTTGTGGGCAGGCTGGATTCATTTCTTGAAGCTCCTATGTTGCAGGCTCCAGGTGAGGGCAAGGCATAGGTCGTGGTTCAATTGGGTGAGTGGGAAGCAGCCTTCTCTCATGGAGGCTCCTTCCCTTGTTATTGAGTTCGGGGGATTCCTGACAGGGTATTGATATTGGAATTCTTGGTACCTTTCTTGTAGATAATGGTGAACTGGTATTCTTGTAAGGACATGATCCATCTTGCAAAGATTCCTGAGGGCTCTGGCTTCTTGAACAACCATTGTAGGGCTTGATGGTCTGTGATGAGAGTGAATCTCTTTCCCAAGAGATAGTGGCAGAAGTGGTCTACTGCCCATACTACTGCCAGACATTCCAACTTGGTGGCTCCATAGTTTGCCTGTGATTCATTTGTGGCCTTGCTAGCATATTCAATAACATGCTCTCTCTTGTGGTCATCTTGCTGTGACAGAATTGATCCAAGTTCTAGGGCTGAAGCATCAGTTGCCAGGATGAAGGGTTTGTTGAAATCTGATCACACCAGGACTGGGGCTTCAGTGAGGGCCTTCTTGAGTAGATTAAAAGACTTTTGCTGGTCTTTCTTCCAGTAGAATGGTTGGTCCTTCTTGGAGATGTCTTGGAGAGGTGCTGTCTTGTCTGAAAATCTTGGGATGAATGCTGATAGTAGGATGCTAACATGAGGAAGGATAGGGTCTCCTTTGCCAAAGTGGGTGTCAGGTAGTTCTTGACTTTCTCCACCTTGTGGGGGTCAGCATGAGTGCCTTGAGCTGAGACAACATATCTCAGGTATTAGACTTAGTGTTTTCCAAAGAAGTACTTCTTGGCATTGAGTCTGAGTCCTGAGTTTTGGATGGTATCGAATACTTCATGGAGGTCTTGCAAATGTTGCCCAAATGTCTCAGAGTAGATGATTACATCATCTATATAGACTAGTATATTTCTCCTAATAAAATTCTGGTAGATATGATTCATCATTCTTTGGAATAAGGCTGGGGCATTGCAGAGTCCAAATGGCATTTGAAGGTATTTGTACTTCCTTGTTTAGTAATAAAGGCCATCTTGCAGATATCTTCCTTGGCAATGGGGATTACTTGAAATCCTTGAAACTAGTCAGTAGTGGTCATGTACTTTGCTTTTCCAAGGGCATTGAGGAGGTCATCGATTCTTGGCAGTGGGTAGGCATCTTCTGTGGTAACTTTGTTGGGTTTTCTAAAGTCCATAACTAGTCTCCATCTTCCTTTCTTTTGCATGATAATTGCTGGTGAAGCCCAGGGGCTTGATGAGGGTCTGATAACTCTATTTCATAGCATTTCATCTATGTGTTGTTGTTCAAATTTAATCAGGTGGTATAGTGTTTGGTAGGGGCATTGTTGGATTGGTTTCATGTCTCCAGTATATATAGGGTGCTCTCTATATTGGTATGGTGGGAAGTTATTGTATATGGTGGTAAATATATCCTTGTACTCTTCTATCAACTCCTGTATCTGTTATTGCTAGTCCTTAGTTAGAGTTGCCTCAATGCTGATGGCTTTGATTGCTGAGCTTACTGAGTCTTCCTCCCTGATATCATCAGTCTCCCCAGAGAGGGCTTGCTATTTCCCAAAAACTTGTAGACTTCTTCCTCATAGGTGTCTATCAGTGGTTCAAAAATCCCAGAATTGTTCCTTTGAGGATAGTGGTCACCTCAAAGCCCATGTTTCTGATAGGTATGTGGATTGGTGATATCTGGTCATAAATTCATTCCTCAGCCAAGAGCAGGTGATACTTCTCTCAAAGCTCCATTGATAGTTTGAATATCAAGTTGTCAGCTTCTATAGAGAGATGTATATTAAGGCCTTTTGCTGATATGGCTGCAAGATGATGTCTTCTCTGACTCGAATCTGGCAGTAGATATGGTGTCTTATTTGCCTGAACTGGATGACTTTTGCTATATAGACCTTGATGAGTGGTGCCTGGTAGTCCCTATTGGTGCTTCTGAATCCTTCTCATCCTCTCTCAGTGCTTTCCAACTGCTTTACCTCTTGAATAGTAGGCTGCAAGGTCTATATAAAGAGGATCGGACAGATGGCCTTCAGGGGATTGAAGAATCAGTAATTTCTTCCATGATTGTGATTAATGACCTTCAGGGAGCCTTGGTAGTCTTGGTCAATAACTTCTCCTTTGATGGTAATTCCTTTGGCTGCCAATGATGATCTTGGTGCTAGTTGACCATAGAGTCCTGGTGGTATAGCAAGTGTGATTTGAAGATTGAAGGTCTTTGTCCTTCTAGGTCGGATTGTCGATTGATATAGGAGGCAGAGATCACATCTGACTGATCCTTCTATTTGTGTGAGGGGAGGCTGTGCCCAGGGTGAGAGCAACTTGACTTGAATAACTGGCTGGGTCTTGAGGAATGGTACTCCAGCAGCTGCATTTGCAGGTGAGAACTCCATTCATTCTGGCTTGAAGAACAGCCAATGCACTCCTGTCTTTGGGTTTCTCATATAGTTGAACCCAGTCTTTCTGAGAGGGTCCAGGGATTACATGAGAGAGAAGGTGAGATTGACTCCTTATTCACCTTGATGTGGATGGCAGTATCAGCAGACAATAGTGAGGACTTCCAGAGGTAGATCCCAAATGGTGGTCTTTTCTTTGGCCTTACAGTCTCCTTCATGGTTTATCTCCTTGCACTTCCGACAGGTCCAATGAATTCTAGGTTCTTGTAGAGTGGGGTCCTTTCTCTTAACTCAACTTCTATAGACATCTTTACTGAGGTGAATGCTTTGATATTCACACCAGTAGCAGGTGAAGGTCTTCCCACAATCGCAATGTCCCTTCTTAACAAAGCTTTCATTTTGCTCTTTGACTTCCTTGCTGGTTAGGTATCTCTTCCTATACTTGTCATAGGTTGGCAGGGTGATTTGAAGGGTTTGGGTAATGGTATAGGAACTGTTGCTGTCTCTTTCTATAGTGAGAGTCCCCACAGATTGGTGGGAGAGGACCTTTTGCTACTCTTGGTAAGTTTTCTTGAAGGTCTTTGGGGTCAGAGGCTGAGCTCAACTGTGGACAGGTGCTCATTTCATTTCATCTTTATTGATAATTGTTGGCATCAGTATCTTCTTGAGATCCAAGACTTGGCAGATGTTGCAATTATTCCTTGGTGAATAGAAGTAGTTGAAGTGCTCACATATGCCTAGGTAGAAGGCTTGTGAAATTCAGGTTTCTATCAGTGGGGGTAGTGGTTTCATAGATAGCCCTGTGAACTCGAGTGCTGCACTTTCATTATTGGCTCTGTCAATACTTTCTGCTAGACCTTCAATGTCAATAACTCCAACAAAGAGTTCTTCTGGCCCACTGTCTTGATCTCTGGGCACATCGAAGTCACTTCTCATTTCTTGCAGGAAATTTGCTTCACTCTCATCTTCATCCTTAGTAGTGGTGGGTCTATTGCCATGTTCTTGCCATTCTGTCTTGGGAGCTGAACTCACCTTCCTTGATAATCCTCTTGACTCAATGGGTACCTTGTGCTTCTGTCCTTGAATGGAGAAGATAGGAGTTGCCTTCTGATGTCCACATTGGCTCCATCTCAGTGCATCCAATCTGTTCTCAAGATTAGGTCATAAGAGGTTGCAGGGTTACAATGGCTTGAGGTACATTGAGGCAGGCTTTCCCTACTTGAATGGGGATGTCTCGTACAAGTCCAAGAGGAGTAGATGCTAATCCATCTGCCATGATGACTCTTGCTTTGGTTCCTTTATCGATTCCCCAACCGATTCTCTCCAATATCCTTTGAGTGATGATACAGACTGCTGCTCAAGTGTCGATATGAATTCAGGCATTCTCTCCATGCACTTTTCCACTTGTAAGTCTTGTGGATTGATGTTCTTGTTGCAGATTTTCATGCACCATGTGGATAGTGCTGAGCTCTTGCATATGTGGTTCTTGGACAGGAAGTCTCTTGTTATCTTCCTTGGCTTCTTTCAGAAATTTTCACCTTACTTCTGGGGCATTCTTGAGGACTTGCTCAAAAGTGAGGCCTGCATTCTGTTGATGGATCTGGTCCCAGAGAGAGGCTTCTGCATGAGGTTTGCTGCTTCTTTGATGTCTGGGTCCTTGGGGGCAAGCTCTCTCATTCCTGATGGGCATCTCATCTGCTGAGGACTCCACACTCATATGTTCATCCTCCTCAAGGTCAGGCAGAGAGGTGGTCCTTGATATTCTTGATGGTCTGGCCTCAGGCTCAGGGGTATCACTTCTGACTTGCTTGTCATTTTTCTGGAGAGTGTCTGAGAAAGAATGGTCATGTCTTGGATGTTTGCCAGTGGATACTGTCACTGGTAGTGGGGGTGGAAGTGGGGTCCTTGGCAGTCTTCCTCATCCTCTGGTCTGTGCTGGGGTGGCATCCCAAGTCACCTTGGATGGGAAGGCTTTGTAGTATGGATAGGTATCATCTTGACCATGGAGCCAGGCTGCTTTGTCTTCCATTTCTCATGTTTCTTCATCTATCTGAATGAGATTGCCATTTCTGTCATTGCACTGAGTAGCTTGCTTCCTTGGGCAGTGCCTTTGGATGTGGCCTTGATTTCCACAGTAGAAACAGGTAGGGACATAGGGACTGGTTGTAGCTGAGCCTATGGTTGTGGCTGGTGGTGCTTGAGAAGAACTCCTGTTGTCTTATTGTCGATAGTCTGGTCCATTATCGTGATAGTAATCTTATTGTCTCCCTCTTTGATTTTTCAGCTGTACTACTGTAATGGCTAAGTCCTTCATCTCTTTGGTAAGCATGGTCATTGGGTCCTCTTGAACTCTTAGTGGCTACTGCTGTTGCGGTTGACTGAATTGGGCTAGAGCTGAAGGCAGGGGCCTGTTCTTGTAGTTGGCCAACCAGGCCCTGAGAAATGCATTCTCCTGCTCTGCTGTGGTGGATCCTCAAGGTCTTGGGGGTTCAGCCCTAGCTGGCTCATAGTGCTCTTGCTGGTCTGGTCTGTAGTCTGCTTCCCATCATCTTTGTGCCCCAGTAACTTACTGCTCAATGCTCTGATATCCCATCCAATGACTTGCCTTCTGAGTTCTGATTATAGGCCATTGAAGAAGGTAGTAGATGCCAGTGCCAGTTGTACTGCAGACAGCAGGTTTGCCTTGATCATTTATGCTTGGATCCAATGATAGAAACTCTTCGAGGTTTGGTTGGGTGCTTGAGTCAAGTAGGTTAAGGCCTCTTGTGCTTCTTGTTGATGCTCGAGACCATTGAACTGCACATGGAGCCAGTTCTTGTGGATGATGCACCTTTTAGGGCAGTTGGTATTCTGAAGGTGGTCATTACATTCTTCATATAAATATCTTCTCTGATAAGCTTGGATTGGTTGTATCTCTGCAGAGCTAGACCTCTTAAGAGTAACTCAATGATTCTGAGTTGTCTTTGGGCATCCCATTACTGGGTGGCTGCTTGCACCTCAATTTCTCCAATGAACTCCTCAATGTCTTCACTATCTGCTCCATGAAACTTCTGAGGATAACTCATGTCTGGCTCATCTTCACTATCTTTGTAGTCTGAGTCTGATTTCAGGGTAGTGTTTCTTTAAGGTCCTTGTAGAGAGGGGGTCAGTGAAGGTGCTTAATGTATAGAGAGTACTGGTAGAGGGCAGTGTCTTGGTGGTTTAGAAGATCTGGTTTCTTGAAGGTAGTAGTGGGAGGTATGAGATTAGGATACTGAAGCTCGGATAATTAGTGGTGCAAGTGGACTGATGTAACTGATGGTGGATTTGTCTGCCCCTTGTGGCTGTGATGTAGTAGAGTCTGGTTTGCCTTGCTGGAAGTCTGGGTTACTATTGGTATGATGGTATAGGTTGAACTCATCTTCTAGGTTGTAAGGATGGTAATCCTCCTCTCCTTCAGATGCTTTGAAGTAAACTCAGTCTAGAGGAGTGGCTCAATTGATGGCTATGGTGATTTAGTCACTCTGGTTGGAGTTCTTCTTATAGATTCGGGTTTGGTACTCTTCAAGAAGGTCTTTTTCCAGATCTTGAAGCTGGAGGGTTTCTGGTTGTCCTCTGAGTTGTCTTCTCTCCCTTGAGGTCTTACCATAGTCTGGGTCATTTCTATTCTTGGATTCAGTCCTCTGGCAGCTATTTCTGAACAAGGTCTTGACTGCTGTCTTAACAATGGTGTGGGCCTTCTTTTCTGCTGAAGAGGGCTGTCTCTGCACTTGTTGCTGGCTAGGCTCTCCTGGAGTCTCCAATGTAGATGGTTGCTGGGTTCTTGACCCAAAATGTCAAGTCTTTAGAAAACTATTCCAAGTTGAGCCCCCAAAATGTGGCTTGCAATTTGTATAACTATATGCTTTAAGCATGGCTCAATGTGCCACTTGATGAAGTACATGATATGAATGTCAAAATAAAAGGGGTCTCCAAGTAGATAGTCATGTGATTGGTTTGTTAGATTTGTATGGTGGCTTGGTTGTTTAGTGGTTGATGATGATGGCTCAATGTGCAGGTTGATTATCAATGTACATGACAGTTGATATCTCTTAGTGGTTCATGGCATAGTACAGGTAAAGAAAAAAGAGGTCAATGGCTCACTCATCTATCTGACTTATTAACTTGATGATGACAGGTCTCTGGAATGGCAGTGGTGATGGTCTAGTATCCTATATGGTAGGTATCGTTGAGTTCCTTGGCTGGGTCTTGGGATCTTGTTCTTGAATCTTGAATGCAGGAGAGTGAATGTGCAGTTCGAATGATGGTTTGAATGGGCAGGGTCTGAATGCATGGCTGGGTCGAATGCATGATGGTTGGCCTGATGGGATCTCAGTGATGGGTTTTCCAGTGGCAGATGATTTCCTTATTATGGCAACGGTCTTAAATTTGAATAGGGCAGTTTCTATTAACTTGGCAGTGGCTTTCCTTAGTAGCGGTTCTTGAACTTGAATACTCATAGTGGTTCATGACAAGAGAAATTCTTTAACTCAAACCTTGAGTGATTGTTGCTCTAGTTGTCTTATTCTTAGAATTCCGGTCTCTTGGAGTCTTTTCCAAAAGTTTGATAAAAACTTAAGTTTATATTGCAAATCAATTGACTGAGGTTTATTCACTCGTTGTTTAGGACTATTTTATATATGTTCACTCATACAGTTGTTATCTGGTTACTAACTATAGTATGGCTATGTTACATGGTTAAGCTATTGGCTTGCAGGCTGCGACAAATGTTTACTGCTGGATAAGGATATGGTAACACTGAAAACAGATGTGTGCTGAGCATCGCTAAAAATGGACATATGCTGAGCATCACTGAAAATGGATGTGTGCTGAGCATTGCTAAAAATGGTCATGTGCTGAGCATTGCTGAAAATGATATAAGGGTGTTTGTCAGCTTTAAATGGTATAATATCCCTCATCAGTGGCAAACAAATCATCTTGTATGACTTCATCATTCCATTTCTTGAAAGGGGGGAGTGCTGGCCAAGAGGTGAAGGGGGAGAATAGTGTTTAATCATCTTCGACAACATTCTCCAGTCCTTGAACAGCTTGGATGCAGACAGAGGACTGATAAACTCTCTGTTACTCTTCTTCTTCTTCTGCTGAGGACTCATCTGCTTCAGGATCAGAGGGGGCTGCTTCAGGAGTGGAGTCTTGGAGTTCTTGGATCTCCTCTTCAAAGACAGGGACTTTTTGTTCTTTTTGATTCGGTTCCCAAATGATATGGTGTGAATTAAGGCTGACAGGATGGTAGATAGTTGGGGTAGCTCCAGCAGGTACTTTAATGGTAATGGGTGGTCCTTCAAATATCTACAAAATCCTGGTACCATACATTGAGTACTTTTGAGTACCTGCAGCATACCTTTGAGTACCTGTGTCATACATTATGTACATATGTATGCCAAGTATATCATGTATGGCATATGGTTTTATGATAAGGCTCATAAGGTGACCTTAGTGATTGTCTCAGAGGGGTATAGTGTGGAAACCTGGTAGGGTGGGTTTGGTTTGTTGGCTTCCTACAGCAATATGGTTGCTACCAATATGGTTGGCTACTTCAGCTTCTATCCAGTTGGCTTCCTCAGGTGTTAGGCAGGCAAGGTTTCCCATGGTTACTTCTTGCAAATGTGTTATAGCCCAGAGGATGTGGCAGAATATCTGGTGGATGTGGAGAGCTCTCTTGATGTCTTCACAGTTGTCTTCTTGGGTTTCATTATAAAGACAGTGTCTGATTTCATAGTCATGCCAGAGTGTCATCTGCTTGGCAGTATCTTTGAGCTATTGGGTTATTATGTACCAGTATTTGATGAAGTGCTCAAGATCCTTGGTATAGAAGTTCAGATGTTCAAAGGTATCAGGGCACCAAATAGCCTTCTTGATAGCTTCAAAGACCAGAGTCTTTAGGCTAGGCAAAGGGGTAGAGCAGTTGGAGGTCTGGTTGGAGTGGCGAGTAGGAGGCATTGTGGGGAAGTTCTTTGTTCTTTTAGTGCTGGTTCTGAGACTGGGGCTGGGTCTCCTTTAAGTAATATGTTCATTCATTTCGGCTCAGATTATCCTTGCTTCTTTTGGAATGATCACTAGATACATTAGATTGTCCTCTTGATTGTTATGCTATGTGTTATCTGATCTTAGCAGTCACTTGTATTCTGCATTGTCAGTTGTGTCTATTATACTTTGTATATTGAGATGAGTTTGTAGTGGATATGGTTCAGGGGTCATGTGACAGATTATTCAATTTGTAAATTGAAACAGTCAGGTTGTTATCAGATAATGACATAGTGTGGCTCAATTTTTCAGTAGATGATGGCTTAATTGCTTGTACTAGAAGAACATTCCGCAGAAATAACTTGGGTCTCAGCTTAAATATGTGGGGGTCCATGAGAGTCAGTCAGTAACTCTTGAATTTTGATGGCTCATGGTGCAGTATGGGTACAGAAAACAGAGGTGGACAACTTTCTTGTCTATCTGACTTGTTAACTTAAGAGTGGGTCTCTGGAATAGCAGCTGCTCTGGCTTTCCTCAGTTAAATATTCTATGTGGGATATCCTTGAGTTCCTTGAATGGGTTTCTGGGGGTCTTTATACTTGAATGCACAGGTCTTGTCTTAAATGCATGGTCAAAATGCATAGTTGGTCCAAATGCAGGATCTTAGTGACAGTCTTGAATTAAGCAAAGTGATCTCCTGAGTCTTTCCTAAGTTCTTATGCTTGACTTCTTTTGTCTTTCAGAACTTAAGTTGGTGTTTAAATCAATGGACTCAGTGTCTTGAATGGAGTCAGTTTCCTTAACTCAGCAGTAGTTTTCCTATACTGAATGAGACAGTTTTCCTGAAAGCAGCAAAAGTAACTTTACTGACTTGAAGTTCATAGTGATCTGTGGTGGTGAATTCTTTAGCAGCAGTTCTTAAACAAGAGTTATCCTTGGCTCTTGGAGTCTTTTTCCAAAGTTCTTACACTCAACTTCCTTTGTCTTTCAGAACTTAAGTCGATATTGCAAATCAATTAACTGAGATTTATTCACTCATCCTTTGGGGCAATTATATACATCACAGTTACTATCTGGTTGCTATTGCTACCTTGGCTATCTATAGTGTGGCTGCTAAGTTACATGGCTAAGTATGCTATTGGTTTACCAGTGGCAAGGTGTAGTGCTGTTTATATTCTTATGTTATCAGTGGCAACAGGTTACTTGCTGTGTGATTGGCTTGCTGGTGGCAAGGGCTTTGGTAGTCAAACTATTGGCTTGCCAGCAGTGACAGATCAGTAATTTATGTCATTGGTTTTCCAGTGGTGATGGATATTGCACCAGTAGTTAGTTATGTCATGAGGGTTTGTACCACTGATAAGAAATGTTTGGGGGTGGCTATCTGTATGGAGTTAAATTATAATACACTTATGTGAGGATATTTGTAAGCAACAAGAAGATACTGATCTGTACTTTAAAGAGTATAGTACTCTTTGTCAGTGGCAAACAAATTATCTTGTTGGATTGTGACTTTATTATTCCACTCTTCAAAAGGAGGAAGCACTAGCTAAGAAGTAAAGGGGTAAAATAGCAGTCAATCATTTTCAACAATATTCTCCAATCCTTGTACTGTTTGGATGTGGACAGAGGACTGATAAACTCTCTGTTGCCCTTCTTCTTCTTCTTTCAAGGATTCTTCAGTTTCGGTGTCAGAGGGGGGCTGCTTCAGGAGTGGGGTCTTAGAGTTCTTGGACCTTCTCTTCAAAGATAGGAACTTCTTGAGCTTTCTCTTAATTTGCCTCTCAAATAAAATAGTGTGAAGTAAGGCTGACAGAGTGGTAGGTAGTTGGGGTAGTTCTAATAAGTGCTTCAATAGTAATGGATGATCCTTCAAATATCTCCATAAAGCTCATGAAGTAGAAACCTGGAAAAGTGGATTTGGTTTATTGACTTCCCACAGCAATGCAGTTGCTTTCAAAATAATAGACTACTTCAGATTCTGCCCAATTGGCTTCTTCAGTGGTAAGGCAGACAATATTTCTGGCAGTTACTCCTTGTAAGTGTGCAATGGTCCAGGGGGTATGGCAGAAGATTTGGTGGACATGGAGGGCTCTCCCTCCAGGGGTCTTGTGGGGATCTTTCAACATTGGTGGAGGGGGGAGAAAGTAGAAGGCTCTGGTATAGGGGGTTCTAGTGGGGGATGGCTGAGGGAGCTCATAGAATTGGCAATAGGTGGGAGGGCCATATTGTGCTGGAGCAGTATGGGAGAGGTGGCATGACTGCTACTGGGCAGAGTACCAGCAATGGACTTTGATTTGGAAGATGGAGTGAAAAATTAGGGTGGTATAGGGCAGGACCTTTGGCCAAAGGGATGGAAGTGAGTGGGGATCAGAGAAAAATGGGACTGGAGAGGACTGTGGACCTGGGGCAAGGAGACAAAGAAGTGGCTACCCCCCAAGTTTTGGGTGGTATAGTGGAGAGTACTAAGGCGAAATATGATGTTAAACTTCAGGTCAGGTCATTTGGTTCCAGGAGGTGTCTTTGAGTGTGAGGAATGTCAAGGAGTAGGACAGGAGGGGGGGGTAGTGCAGACCCCAGAACACTGGCTTGGAGTGTGTGAGGTGCTGGATGGGTTCTGGGAGGTGGTGGGATAGGTTAGGTGAGTGCTACAGGAGTCATGGGATTGGTTGCTGGGAGGTATTAAAGAGGAGAATGCTGGGGAGTATTAGTGATAAATGACTTATACTAGGGTGGGTGCTGGTGATATGGGGAGGGCTGGCAGGTCACTGGCAGATGGTGTTTGAGAAGGGCAGGCTGATGTCAAAGGAGGAGAAGGTGGCAAGGTGGGAGAGTCTACTAGTTGATTTGCTGTCAGGGTGGCAGAAAGGGTGGGGCCCACAGGGGGGTTGCTGTCCGAAATTGGTGGAGGCCATATGTGAAAAGAGTGAGAAGAGGATATGAGTTAAGGGTGGGGAAGTTGTATTTGCAAGGGTAGGGGTAGGAGGGCAAGTGGTAGTAAGGGTGGAATAGGATAGGGTTGGGAAGAGGCTACTAGTATAGGATAAGGACACCTTCAATGTCATAGATAGTTAATAAATGGGGCTGCAGCCTATAGAA
>RQIL01042369.1:0-15547 GCA_003951145.1 Jimgerdemannia lactiflua | reverse complement strand
GGTTTAAGCCAATATACAAATTAATACAAAAGATATACCATCATAATTTTTCTCTATTGAGCTAGTAAATTATATTTGGGGACTCAACTAGAAATATTTCAAAATTTTGCACCACTTTTAGTCAGAAGAGTTTATTTTTTGAAATCAATATAACTTTTTTGCTCACAAAATCCAACATTCGACCTAGAGATCAATATTATAGAAACCTTTGATATTGTAATCATTTCTGCTACTATAGCAGAAGAAATATTAGTACTATAAAGTATTTGGACAGAAAGAGATATAATTATCTCAAGATTTAGATATAACTTATTTTCAGAAGAATCTCAGACTATAAAAGTCAGAACTATATGAAATCCACTACTAGAGAACCAATTCTCAATCCTACAACTTGTGAATATACCAAAATTAGTAAAAAATATATTATTTAGAGATTTATTACAATATATATCTAATAAAATAAACAGCTTCAACTTTGATAATCTTGCTTAAGATCTTGATAACTATCTTACAAGGTTCTTATCAAGAATCTTTCTAGACTTATCAAAACTATACTTTGCTCTAAATAGTTAGAAATAGTAATTCAAGAGATTTATCTACAAGAGTTCCAAGAACTATACTTAGAAGAGCACTTTTGCTATTCAGAATTTCTACCTCTTCAAGTACCTATTCATTAATACATAGCAGCTTAGAAGTAGACTTAGAAACTAAAATAGAATCTAGTAATGAAATAACAACACAACTGTCTACATTTGTAAAATATCCAGAAGAGAATTCAAAAGATTTCCTAAATTTCATTAAAGAGATAGTAGCTCTAAAAGATCTATTAATATAAAGATGAATTATTATCTTCAAAATACAATTGAGAGAGCTAGCTAAGGGCATCTTTACCAAAATAGCTAGTGATATCAATATAGATTTGAGAAATATTATAAAAATATAAACTTTTATAATGAATAGTATGAGACCATATAATACTGAATTATCAAAAAGTATATTGAAACTGAAATCTATTATAAGATTCAAGAATCTGTTATAGAAATAAAGATAAATCTTGAAGAATCTCCATAAGCATTCTTCACTAAAATCTAGAAGAGAATATATATAGCTAAATTCAATACTATCAATCAAGATAACATTAGCTTAATAATATTTATGAATAGAATTCCACTCAATATTATATAGTACATTCAAACTCTAGGCATCATATAAAGCTAGAAGAATAAGTAGATACTACCTAAGAATATTTTGATATTAAATAAAAAACCACTTAGACTGATAATAAGAAGAAAGATAAAAAGAACCTTCTGATTAAGACTATATAAGAAATTCTTCAAAAAGACTCAAGGAGAGAAGAATCTATCAAAAAATGAAAAAAAGAATAAGAATGAGATTTAAGATCTTAATTCAAAGGTAGACAGACTGGTTAGGCAAATTAAAAGTTTACTATATATGAAAATTAAAACTATATACCATGCAAAAATCAGAATTATTTACCACAAGATAGTAAGAGTTATTCTTATCAAAATTTGAACTACTAGCTATAGAATAAAACTCAAGTTCAAGTGGACAATATGGATATTACTCTGGTGACTATCTCAATCAAAATTATCAGAAAACCAAGATTCAAATAAAAAAGATACATCTCTCTATAATAAGAAGACTGAAGGTCATCTTATGAAGATTATAAGCAAAGTAACATTAATGAATACAGATAGTTCTCTGAATAAGCTGAACTGAATAGATTAAGATCGATAAATGAGTCAATCTAAATAGTGTGGCATGCGTTTTGTATAACTATATGCTTCAAGCACAGCTCAATGTGCCACTTGATGATGAAGTATGCGATATATATGTCGTAATAAAAGGATCTTCGAGTGGATAGTCATGTGATCAGCTCGTTCGAATTGTCGAAAAGGTCAGGTGTGGGTGATCGGTTTGATGCAACGGCTCAGTTGTTTAGTGGATAATAGATGGACTTTCCTATGTAGGCTCAGTATGCAGGTTGGTTATCAGATGGTTAGTTGATCGGTTGTGGTGCAGTATGGATAAAGAAAACAGAGGTCAATGGCTCGCTCATCCATCTGACTTGTTAACTTGTGGTCGGGTGAATGGCGACTATGCTGGCTTTCTTGGCAGCCTTGTATCCTATACAGTGGGTATCCTTGGATTTCTTAGCTGGGTTTCGGGGGTCTTAATACTTAAATGCGGTCTGAATGTCGAATGCGGGGTGAACAGGTGGGATCTGAATGTATGGCTGGGTTGAATGCATGATGGTTGGGCTGATGGGATCTCGGTGACAGTCTTGCATTAAACGGGGTGGTTTTCCTGGCAGTCTTCGAAGTTCACAGTGGTCTGTGATGGCAAATTCCTTAGCGGCAGCAAAAGTAACTTGACTGACTTGAATCTCGGGTGCAGTTTTCTTAACTTGGCGGCAGTTCTCTTAAACTGAATGAGGTGGTTTTGGCAGTCAGTTTCTTAACGGCGGCAAGAGAAATTCTTTAACTCAAACTTCCGAGCAATTGTTGCTCTAGTTATCTTGTTCTCTGAATTATCCGGTCTCTTGGAGGCAGTGAGGGGTTTCTCTATAATCCTTTTTACTTTAAACTTCAACTGACTGAGGTTTATTCACTCTAAGAATATGGGTTATTTATACAAGTTTGCTAGCTATGGGCACAGCTAAGGTTACTATGTTGTGGTGAACATTTGCTATGCTATTGGCTTGCAGGCTGTGATAGGTGTCTGCTGGTTAAGAATACAAATGTAATGCTGAATGCAGATGCGCCATTGGCTTGCATGATTTTCACAGCTGATATGCTAAATACGAATGCAACAAATGTTTGTACCGAATGAAGATACGATGTGTGTTTCCACCTAAGCATGGATGTGCCATTGGCTCACATGATGTGACAGATGTTTATACTTGAATATAGATATGATAATGCTGAATGCAGATGTGCCATTGGCTCGCACGATGCAACAGATGTTTGCCAACATGGGGTTAGGGTTGCTGACAAAATGCTCAAACAGTATAGTATCCTTCATCAGTAGCAAACACTTGCTGGGGTGTGATTCGTCATTCCATTCTTCAAAAGGGGGAAGTGCTGGCCAAGAGGTGAGGGGATAGAATAGTGGCCAATCATCTTCAATGATATTCTCCAATCCTTGGACAGCTTGAATGTGGACAGAGGACTGATAAACTCTCTGTTGCTCTTCTTCTTCCTCTCCTGAAGATTCACTGGTTTCGGCATCAGAGGGGGCTGCTTCAGGTGTGGGGTATTGAAATTCTTGAACCTCCTCTTCAAAGACAGGGACTTCTTGTGCTTCCTCTTAATTGGGCTCATTTGGCTCCCAGATGATATGGTGCAAATTGAGGCTAACAGGATGGTGAGTAGTTTGGGTAGCTCCAGCTGGTACTTCAACAGTGATGGGTGGTCCTTCAAATATCTCCATGAGGCTCATGAGGTGATCTTGATGGTTGTCTCAGAGGGGAGTAGTGTGGAAACCTGGCAGAGTGGGTTCGGTTTGTTGGCTTTCCACGGTAATGTGGTTACTACCAATATAGTTGGCTACTTCAGCTTCTACCCAGTTGGCTTCTTCAACTATTAGGCAGGTAAGGCTTCCAAAAGTTACTCCTTGCAAATGTGCTATAGCCCAGGGAACATGGTGGAATATCTGGTGGATGTGGAGGGCTCTCTTGACAAGCCAGCTGGTGGTTAACAATTCGGTAATGAGGTCTTCGCAGTCATCTTCTTGGGTTTCATTGTGGAGGTAGTGTCCAATTTCATAGTCATGCCAAAGGGTCATCCATTCAGTGGTATCTTTGAGCTATTGAGTCATTATGTACTGGTAGTTGATAAAGTGCCCAAGATCCTCAGTGTAGAAGTTCAGATGTTCAGAGGTATCAGGGCACCAAATAGCCTTCTTGATAGCTTTAAAGACCAGGGTCTTTAGGCTAGATAAAGGGGATGAGCAGTGGGAGGTCTGATTGGAGTGGTGGGTAGAAGGCATTGTATGGTGGGGAATTGTTCTTTGGTACTGATTCCCAAGGCTAGATCTGTGCTTATTAAATAACATGGTCTTGCATTTTGGCTCGGATTATCCTTGCTCCTTTTGGGATGATCACTTGATATGTTAGGTTGTTCATTTGATTGTCATGCCATATGTCATCTGATCTTAGCAGTCACTCATACTCTGCATTGTCAATTGTGCACATCACATCTGCCTCTTACAAAATTAGAGCTGTCCTTGGCGGTGAGGGTTACACAGAGTTGGGTGGTCTTAACTCCAGGGGTGGGCAGAATACCGACACATTTGTAAGGACTGGCCATCCTTGTCTAGGGTGAGGGCTCCCATAGTCACGGCTGGGGGTTCAAACCTCTCAGAAATGGTTTTTCCTATAATCTGAGGCAATTTCTAGTAGCAACATCTGTTACACCGATGGACTTGAGAAGTGAACCGATGCAATCGGCTTCTTGGGTTCAACTGAAGTGTCTGTTATTCTTCATTGAAGATGACACAGATGAAGCGAGGGGAGTTGTTCAAATGCATTTTGCTTCTCTTGAGTAGTAGAGCCTTATGCGGTTGCAGTGTATCTTAGTCTTGAGTAAAACTCCATCCATGGTCTTGAGTTGATAGGTGTGATTTGTGAAGACTTGGTGAATGAGATATGGTCCTTTCCATTTTGGTTCAAGCTTGGCACTCCAGTTTCCTTCTATGATGGTGCAGTATACCAAGACTTGCTGTCTGATAAGCAGGGGGTCCAAATCGGCCTTGTGGTCATAATACTTCTTTTGTCATTCTTGTGCTTTGGCGATAAATCCTTATGTTTGCTGGCATACTTCATGTAACCGGGTGATCTCTTCTGTGACTCATCTTGTCAAATCTGGCTGGACTGGTTCAGCGGAGTCTTGTACTTCTCGACCATACACCAGATAGAAAGAGGTCTGTTGAGTAGCAGCTGCCGTGGAGGTACAGATGCTGAATAAAATTGCTGGCAGATAGATGTCCCAGTTTAATTGATCTCTAGTTCTGCTGAGACTTCACTTGATGGTCTGATTCATTCATTCTGTGAGTCCATTCGCTTGAGGGTGATAAGCCATTGTGGGTCGTAACTTGATCTTGAAGTTACTGACAAAGGTCTTCATAGCTTTGTTGACAAACTCGCAGCCTTGGTCTGTGATGATTTCCTTGGGGACACCATGGTAGCTGAAGACTTCATCATATAGGATCCTGATAATTGTCTGAGCATCAGTGGTCTCAATGGCAAAGACTTCTGGCCATTTCATCAGGTGGTCTTCAATGTTGAGAATGTAGCATCTTCCTTGGCTAGTTACTGTTAGGGGTCCAAAGATGTCTATTCCCAGTCTTTGGAAGGCTCTGGCTGGTACTATAATTGGCATTAATAGTGCTCTGTCGGTGGGTTTCTGTTGGTATCTCTGGCATGTGTCACATTGTTGAATATATATTGAAATTTGTTTCCTCATCTTGGGCCACCAGTATCGCTTCTTGATTCTTGCAATAGTGGCTCCAATTCCTCAATGTGCATTCTAGTTATGGTTTTTTGTCAGGATCTTTGGTATTTCGTCTTCTCTCAGAACTTGGGTGTATCGATCTCCTTCTACTCTCCAAAGTTCACCATTGCCTTCTTGAAATTTCTTGTGGTTCCTTTGGATAACAGCTTGTGGGCAGGCTGGATTCCTTTCTTGAAGCTTCTATGGTACAGGCTCCAGGTTAGGGTGAGGTATAGATCTTAGTTCATTTGGGTGAGTGGGAAGCAGCCTTCTCTCATGGGGGCTCCTTCCCTTCTTGTTGGGTTTGGGGGATTCTTGACAGAATGTCGATATTGGAATTCTTGATACCTTTCTTGTAGATGATGGTGAACTGGTATTCTTGTAAGGACATGATCTATCTTGCAAAGATTCCTGAGTGTTCTGGCTTCTTGAACAACCATTGTAGAGCTTGATGGTCTATGATGAGGGCAAATCTCTTTCCCAAGAAATAGTGGCAAAAGTGGTCTACTGCCCATACTACTGCTAGGCATTCCAATTTGGTGGCTCCATAGTTTGCTTGTGATTCATTCGTGGCCTTGCTAGTATATTCAATAACATGCTCTCTCTTGTAGTCATCTTGCTGTGACAGTATTGATCCAAGTCCTAGGGCTGAGGCATCGGTTGCCAGGATGAAGAGTTTGTTGAAGTCTGTTCACACCAGAACTGGGGCTTCAGTGAGGGCCTTCTTGAGCAGATTAAAAGACTTTTGCTGGTCTTCTTTCCAGTAGAATGGCTGATCCTTGTCCTTCTTGGAGATGTCTCTGAGAGGTGCTGCCTTGTCTGAGAACCTTGGGATAAATCGCCAATAGTAGGATGCCAACATGAGGAAAGATAGGGTCTCCTTTGCTGAGGTGGGGATTGGGTAGTTCTTGACTTTCTCCACCTTGCAGGGGTCAGCATGTGTGCCTTGAGCTGAGATGACATACCCCAGATATTTGACTTAGTGTTTTCCAAAGAAGCACTTCTTGGCATTGAGTCTGAGTCCTGAGCTTTGGATGGTGTTGAATACTTCATGGAGGTCTTGCAGGTGCTGCTCGAATGTCTTGGAGTAGATGATTACATCATCTATGTAGATGAGCACATTTCTTCTGATGAGGTCCTGGTAGACATGGTTCATCATTCATTAGAATGAGGCAGGTGCATTGCAGAGTCCAAATGGCATTCGAAGGTATTTGTACTGTCCTCGTCTGGTGATAAAGGCTGTCTTACAGATATCTTCCTTGGCAATGGGGATTACTTGAAATCCTTGGAACTGATCGGTGGTAGTCATGTACTTGGCTTTTCCAAGGGCATTGAGGAGATCATCGATTCTTTGCAGTGGGTAGGCATCTTCCGTGGTGACCTTGTTGAGATTTCTGAAGTCTACAACTAGTCTCCATCCTCCTTTCTTTGGTACAATGATTGCTGGTGAAGCCCAGGGACTTGATGAGGGTCTGATAACTCCATTTTGTAGCATTTCGTCTATATGTTGTTGTTCGAATTCGATCAGGTAGTGTGGTGTTCAGTAGGGGCGTTGTTAGATTGGTTTCATGTCTCCAGTATGTATAGGGTGCTCTCTGTATTAGTATGGTGGGAAGTTATTGTATGTAGTGGTAAATATATCCTTGTATTCTTCTATCAACTCCTGTATCTGCTGTTGCTGGTCCTTGGTTAGAGTTGCCTCAATGTTGACAGCTTTGATTGCTGAGCTTGCTGAGTCTTCCTCTCTGGTACCATCAGTCTCACTGGAGAGGGCTTGCCGTTTCCCAAAAACTCATAGACCTCTTCCTCATAAGTGTCTATCAGTGGTTTGAAATATCCCAATGTTGTTCTTTTGGGGATGGTGATCACCTCAAAGCCCATGTTTCTAATAGGGATGTGGATTGGTGACATCTGGTCATGAATTCATTCCTCGGCCAAGAGTAGGTGATACTTTTCTTAGAGCTCCATTGATGGCTTGAATATCAGGTTGTCAGCTTCCACAGGAAGATGTATGTCGAGGCCTCGTTACTGATAAGGCTGCAGAATGATATCTTCTCTTGCTCGAATGGGGTGGCAGATGTGAGGTCTCATTTGTCTGAACTGAGCATCTCTTGCTACATGGACCTCAATAGGTGGTGTTTGGTGGTCTCTGTTGGTGCTTCCAAAGCCTCCTTGTCCTCTCTTGGTACTGTCCAGCTGTTTTACCTCTTGAATGGTGGGCTGCGAAGTCTTGATGAAGAGGATCTGGCAGATAGGCTTCAGGGGGTTGAAGTATCAGTGATATCTTCCATTGTTGTGAATAATGACCTTCAGAGGACCTTGGTAGTCCAGGTCAATGACTCCTCCTTTGATGGTGACTCCTTTGGCTGCCAATGATGATCTTGATGCTAATTGACCATAGAGTCCTGGCAGTATAGCAAGTTCAATTTGCAGATCAAAGGTCTTGGCACTTCTTGGTCGAATTGTTGACTGGTAGGGGAGATATAGGTCATATCCGACTGATCCTTCTGTTTGTGCAAGAGGTGGCTGTGCCCAGAGTGAAAGCAATTTGACTTGGATAACTAGCTGCGTCTTGAGGAATGGCTCTCCAGCAGCTGCAATTGCAGGTGAAAATTCCATTCATTCTGGCTGGAAGAAGGGCCAATGCACTCCTGTCTTTGGGTTTCTGGTGTAGTTGAATCCAGTTCTTCTGAGGGGGTCCAGGGCTTCCATGAGAGTGAAGGTAAGATTGACTCCTTCTTTTTCTTAATGTGGGTGGCAATACTAGTGGATGATGGCAAGGACTTCCAGAGATAGGTCCCAAATAGTAGTCTTGTTCCTAGCCTTGCAGTTTCCTTTGCTGTCGATTTCTTTGCACTTCTGGCAGACCCAGCAGATTCGAGGTTCTTTTAAGGTGGGGTCCTTTCTCTTGACTCAACTTCTGTGAACATTTTAGCTGAGGTGGATGCTTCGATGTTCGCACCAGTAGCAGGTGAAGGTCTTCCCACAATCACAATGTCCCTTATTGACAAAACCTTCATTTCGCTTCTTGACTTTCTTGCTAGAGGGATACCTCTTCCAGTATTTGTCATAGGTGGGCAGGGTAACTTGAAGGGCTCAGGTAATGGTATAGGAACTGTTGCTGTCCCTTTCGATAGTGAGGGTCTCTATAGGTTGGTGAGAGAGGACCTTTTGCTGCTCTTGATAAGTCTTCTTGAAGGACTTCAGAGTTGGAGGCTGAGCTTGGATATGGACTGGTACCTTTCTCAATTTATCTTTGTTGCTAATTGTTGGCATTGGTACCTTTTTGAGATCTAGGATTTGACAGTTGCTGCAATCATCCCTTGGTGAGTAGAAGTGGTTGAAGTGCTCACACCTGCCTAGGCAGAAGGCTTGCATGATTCGGTTTTCTACCAGTGGGGGTGGTGGTTGTGTGGATGGTCCTGCGAAATCAAGTGCTGCTCTTTCATTGTTGGCTCTATTGATTGCTGCTGTTAGGTTTTCAACATCAATGACTCCAACAAAGGGTTCTTCAGGCTCACTATCTTGATCTCTAGGGGCATGGAAATCACTTCCTATTTCTTGCAGAAAATTCGCTTCACTCTCATCTTCATCCTCAGTAGTGGTGGGTGTGTCACCATGTTCTTACTATTCTGTCTCGGAGACCTGACTTGCTTTTCTCGATGACGCTCTTGACTCGATGGGTACCTTGTGCTTCTGTCCATGGATGGTGAAGACTAGGAGTTGCTTTCTGATATCCACATTGGCTCTGACTCGGTGCATCCAATCTGTGCCCAGGATCAGATCATAGGAGGTGGCGGGGGTTATGACGGCTTGAGGTACATTGAGACAGGCTTTCTCGACTTGAATGGGGATGTTGCGTACAATTCCGAGGGGGGTAGATGCTGATCCATCTGCCATGATGACTCTTGCTTTGGTTCCTTCATAAATTCCCCAACTGATTCTCTCCAGCATCCTTTGAGTGATGATGCAAACTGCTGCTCCAGTATCGATAAGGATTCGGGCATTTTCTCAATGCACCTTTCTGCTTACAAGTCTTGTGGATTGATGTTCTTGTTGCCGATTTTCATGCACTGTGTGGATAGTGCTGGGCTCTTGTGTGTATTGTCCTTGGATAGGAAGTCTCTTGGTATCCTCCTTGGCTTCCTTCAGGAATTTTCGCATAACTTCTGGGGCATTCTTGAGAACTTGCTCGATGGTGAGACCTGCATTCTGTTGACAGATTTGGTCCCAAAGAGAGGCTGCTGTATAAGGTTTGCTGCTCCTTCGATGTTTGGTCCCTTGGAGGTGAGGTCTCTCATTCCTGGTAGGTATCTCATCTGCTGAGGACTCCATACTCATATGTTCATCTTCTTTGAGGTCAGGCAGAGAGGTGGTCCTTGATACTCTTGATGGTCCAGCTTCAGGCTCAGGGGTGTCTCTTCTAACTCACTTATCATTTTCTGTAGGAGTGTCTGAGGAGGAATGGCCATGCCTTGGGTGCTTGCCTGTGGTTACAGTTACTGGCAGTGGTGGAGTCCTTGGTGGTCTTCCTCATCCTCTGGTCTGAGCTGGGGCGGCATCCCAAGTCACCTTGAATGGGAAGGCTTCATAATATGGATAGGCATCATCTTGACCATGGAGCCAGGCTGCTTCTTCTTCCATTTCTCATGTCTCTTCATCCATCTAAATGAGGTTGACCTTTCTGTCATTGAACTGAGTAGCTTGCTTCCTTGGGCAGTGTCTCTGGATATGGCCTTGATTTCCACAGTAGAAACAGGTAGGGGTATAGGAACCTGGTGCAGCTGAGCTGACAGTTGCAGCTGAGGGTGCTTGAGAGGAACTCCTATTGTCTTGTTGTCAGTAGTCTGGCGTGTTGTTGCAACAGTAATCTTGTTGTCTTCCACCTTGGTTCTTCAGCTGTGCTACTGCGATGGCTAAGTCCTTCATCTGTTTGGTAAGCATGGTCATTGGGTCTTCCTGAACTCTTGGCAGCTGCTGCTGCTGTGGCTGTTGACTGAATTGGACTTGGGTCGAGGGTGGGAGCCTGTTCTCATAGTTGGCCAACCGGGTCCTGAGGAATGCATTCTCCTGCTCTGCTGTAGTTCTGCAAGTTCTAGGGGGTTTGGTCTGAATTGACTCGTGATATTGTTGTACTTGCTGGGTCGGTCTGTAATCTGCTTCCCAACACCCTTGTGCTCCAGCAACTTGCTGCTTGATACTCCGATAACCCATCCTAATAACTTGCTTTCTGAGTTCCAGGTATAGGCCATTGAGGAAGGTGGTGGATGCCAGTGCCAATTGAACTGCAGGCTGGAGGTTTGCCTTGATCATTTGAGCTTGAATTCAGTAGTAGAAACTCTTCAGGGTTTCATTGGGTGCCTGGGTCATGTAAGTTAAGGCCTCTTGTGCTTCTTGTTGACACTCGAGACCATTGAACTGCATGCAGAGCCAGTTTTTGTGAATGGTGCATCTTTGAGGATAGTCTGCACTCTGAAGGTGCTCAGCATGTTCTTGTCTATAAATATCTCCTCCACTGATCTTGGCTTGGTTGTATCACTGTAGAGCTGAGCCTCTTAGGAGTGACTTGATGATTCTGAGTCGTCTTTGGGCATTCCATTGCTTGGTGGCTGCTTGCACTTCGATTTCTCCAATGAACTCCTCAATATCTTCACTGTCTGCTCCATGGAACTTCTGAAGGTACCTCATGTCTGGCTCATCTTCACTATCCTCGTAGTCTGAGTCTGGTTCAGGGGTGGTGTTCCTTGAAGATCCTTGAGAGGAAGGTGGAGTTGGTGAAGGTGCTCGATATATAGAGAGTGCTGGTAGGGGGTGGTATCTTGGTGGTATAGGTGATCTGGGTCTTCTGATTAAGGCCAGAGTATAGGTTCTGGAAGGTGGTGATCTTCTAATTGACTGGTAGTGGCTAACAGATGCTGAGGCTCCGAAAGAAGTGTCGTTTCTTGTCTCTTGTAGATAGTAGTGAGGTGTGAGTGACTAAGGTGCAGAGGCTCAGATAATTGAAGGTGCAAGGGGACTAATATAACTGGTGTTGAACTTGTCTGCCCCTTGCTATTGTGAAGTAGTGAGGTCCTGTTCTCTTTGTTGGAAGCTATTGATATGATGATATAGGTTGAACTCGTCTTCTAGGTTGTATGGATGGTAGTCCTCCTCTCCTTCAGATGCTTCAAAATAAACTCAGTCTAGAGGAGTGACTCGATTGATGGCTGTGGTGATGTAGTTGCTCTGGTCAGAGTTCTTCCTATAGATTTGGGTCTGGTACTCCTCCGCCAGGTCTTCTTCTAGGTCTTGAAGTTGAAGGGATTCAGGTTCTCCTCTGAGTCATCTTCTTTCCTTTGAGGTCAGGCTGTAATCTGGATTGCTTCTGTCCTCTGATTCGGTTATCTGACTGCTACTTCTGAAAATGGTGTGGGCCTTCTTTTCTGCTGAAGAGGGCTATCTCTGAACTTGTTGCTGGCTGCTAGGTTCTCCTGGAGTCTCCAATGTAGATGGCTGCTGGGTTCTTGAGCCAAAAGGTCAAGTCTTTAGAAAACTATTCCCAGTTGAGCCCCCAAAATGTGGTGTGCATTTTGTATAACTATATGCTTCAAGCATGACTCAATGTGCCACTTGATGATGAAGTGCACGATATGTATGTTGAAATAAAAGGATCTTTGAGTGGATAGTCATGTGATTGGCTTGTTCAAATTGTCGAAAAGGTTGGGTGCAGGTGATCAGTTCGATGCAATGGCTTGGTTGTTTAGTGGATAATAGATGGACTTTCCTACATAGGCTCAGTATGTGGGTCAGTTATCAGATGGTCGGTCGATTGGTCATAGTGCAGTATGGGTAAAGAAAATGGAGGTTGACAGCTCGCTTGTCTGTCTGACTTGTTAACTTGGGGTCAGGTGAATGGTGACTGTGCTGGCTTTCTCAGTGGCCTTGTATCCTATACGGTGGGTATTCTTGAGTTCCTTGGCTGGGTTTCTGGGGTCTTAACACTTAAATGTATTCTGAATGTCGAATGTGAGGTGAATGGGTGGGATCCAAATGCACAGCTGGGTCAAATGCATGACAGTTGGGCTGATGGAATCTTGGTGACAGTCTTGCATTATACAGGGTGGTTTTCCTGGCAGTCTTTGAAGTTTGCGGTGGTCTGTGGCAGCAAATTCCTTGGTGGTGGCAAAAGTAACTTGACTGACTTGAATCTCGGATGCGGTTTCCTTAACTTGGTGGTGGTTCTCTTGAACTGAACAAGGCAGTTTCGGCAGTCAGTTTCTTAATGGTGGCAAGAGAAATTCTTTAACTCAAACTTCTGAGTGATCATTGCTCTAGTTATCTTATTCTCTGAATTATCTGGTCTCTTGGAAGCAGTGAAGGGTTTCTCTGTAATCCTTTTTACTTCAAACTTCAACTGACTGAGGTTTATTTACTCTAAGAATATGAGTTATTTATAGAAGTTTGCTAGCTATGGGTGTGGCTAAGGTTACTATATTGTGGCGAACATTTGCTATACTATTGGCTTGCAGGCTGTGATGGGTGTCTGCTGGTTAAGGATACAGATGTAATGCTGAATGCAGATGTGCCATTGGCTTGTATGATTTTCACAGCTGACATGCTAAATATGGATGCAACAAATGTTTGTACCAAATGAAGATATGATGTGTGTTTCCACCTGAGCGTGGATGCGCCATTGGCTCGCACGATGTGACAGATGTTTGTACTTGAATATGGATATGCTAATGCTGAATGCAGATGCATCATTGGCTTGCATGATGCGATGGATGTTTGCTAACATGGGGTTAGGGTTGCTGACAAAATGCTCAAACAGTATAGTACCCTTTGTTAGTGGCAAACACTTGCTGGAGTGTGACTTTGTCATTCCATTCTTCAAAAGGGGGAAGTGCTGGCCAAGAGGTGAGGGGATAGAATAGTGGCCAATCATCTTCAATGACATTCTCCAATCCTTGGACAGCTTGAATGCAGACAGAGGACTGATAAACTCTCTGTTGCTCTTCTTCTTCCTCTCCTGAGGATTCACTGGTTTTGGCATCAGAGGGGGCTACTTCAGATATAGAGTATTAGAATTCTTGAACCTCCTCTTCAAAGACAGGGACTTTTTGTGCTTTCTCTTAATTGGGCTCATTTGGCTCTCAGATGATAAGGTGCAAATTGAGGCTAACAGGATGGTGGGTAGTTTGGGTAGCTCCAGCTGGTACTTCAACAGTGATGGGCAGTCCTTCAAATATCTCCATAAGGCTCATGAGGTGATCTTGATGGTTGTCTTGGAGGAGAGTAGTGTGGAAACCTGGCAGAGTGGGTTTGGTTTGTTGGCTTTCCACAGTAATGCAGTTACTACCAATATAGTTGGCTACTTCAGCTTCTACCCAGTTGGCTTCTTCAACTGTTAGGTGGGTAAGGCTTCCAATAGTTACTCCTTGCAAATGTGCTATAGCCCAGGGAACGTGGTGGAATATCTGGTGGATGTGGAGGGCTCTCTTGACAAGCCAGATGGTAGTTAACAATTCAGTAATGAGGTCTTCCTGGTCATCTTCTTGGGTTTCATTGTGGAGGCAGTGTCCAATTTCATAGTCGTGCCAGAGGGTCATCCATTCAGTGGTATCTTTGAGCTGTTGAGTCATTATGTACCGGTAGTTGATAAAGTGCCCAAGATCCTCAGTGTAGAAGTTCAGATGTTCAGAGGTATCAAGGCACCAAATAGTCTTCTTGATAGCTTTAAAGACCAGGGTCTTTAGGCTAGGCAAAGGGGATGAGCAGCAGGAGGTCTGATTGGAGTGATGGGTGGAAGGCATTATATGGTGGGGAATTGTTCTTTAGTACTGATTCCCAAGGCTAGGTCTGTGCTTCTTAAATAATATTCTCTTGCATTTTGGCTTGGATTATCCTTGCTCCTTTTGGGATAGTTACTTGATATGTTAGGTTGTTCACTTGATTGTCATGCCATATGTCATCTGATCTTAGCAGTCACTTGTACTCCGCATTGTTAATTGTGCATGTCACAATAGATTTAGATTAGCAAATGAGTCAATCCAGATGGATTCAGATTGGTAAATGAGTCAATCTGAATGGATTTGAATTGATTTGAATCTTTGTTTTAATTTTCAAATTAGACAATTAAATGTTTACATCAATAACTCAATGAATAATCATCTAATTTTAATGATCTTGATATCATTTGAAAGTCCTTGATAAGATATTTCTAATGATACTATGAATATTGAAATCAGATCACTTGTTGTAAAGTTATTAAGGAAAAAGAAATTTCCAAAATTGGAAAGTCAGACATTTTCCTTAATAACTCAGCAACAGGTAATCCAATTTCAATATTCTTGATATCATTAGAAAGGTTTTATCAAGAGCTTTCAAATGACACCAAGATCATTAAAATTGAATAATTATTTATTATGTTATTGATGAAATCATTTAATTGTCTAATTTAGTAATTAAAATAAACATCAAATCTCCTAACCCCATCCAGATGAATTCGGATTGATCATGTGACAATCCAAATCAATTTGAATTAATCATGTGACTAATCCAAATCAATTTGAATCCATCATATGACAGATTGGATTTGAATCTATCTAGTTGAATTTGATCTATTCAGAGTACTAAATAAAGGGATCTAGACTTATATCCAACTAAGGCTGTCTATAAAGAAACAGTCTATTATACAGAAAAATGAAAAAGAGCAGTAGACTGACCCCAACCAGTAGGCCAATCTGTAAAATGACCAGTAGGATGACTAGCTAAAAGAATGAGTACAAGGATTATCCAAGAAGAAGATAAAGAGGAATAAGTTGATATACTTTCTTGTTTGCCCTCACCTTTTACCCCTAAAGCCATAATTTATAGAGAAAATCCCTCAATAGAATTTTCAAATAAAGAAATAAAGAAAAAAGAACTAAAATCAGAAATAAGGATTCCAAAGTCTAAAAAGAAATATATCTCAAAGATATTTATAATAAATTTTGGAAAAAGATCCAAGAGACTAAGATAGAAGTACTACTATCTCTTAGTTAGTATTGTAGCCA
>RQIL01042358.1:0-15548 GCA_003951145.1 Jimgerdemannia lactiflua | reverse complement strand
CCACCCAACCCCACCCTCTCAAACACTATCTCACTGCCCTTCACCCTAGCCCTACCTCTGCTCTTACTGCAGATCCTTTTCACCAACTCCTTGTGATGCCCTCCACCATTGCCCCATCCTCTCTGCCATCCTATCAGCAAATCCCTCATCAGCTACTGTCATCTCACCAACTTCTCCCTGGACATCATCCTTTTTCCTTCCTCAAATACTACCAACCAGTGCCCTGCCATCCCTACCCACACTGCCAGAATCCACCCCATCATGGTCTACTTATTTCCCACTACTCCTATCATTCTTTCCCTAAGAATATCCCATCGTCCCCTCTCAGCCCTTCTATGTCCACTTCCTAAGAACTTCTCCACCTCATACCAGAAACCCGACAGCCTCTCACACTCTTCTAGCCAATGCTCAGGAGTTTGCACTACCCCTCCAGCCTGCCCAACCCCCTTACACTCCTCACACTCAAACTCGCCTCCCACTACTAGATAACTGGAATGATAGTTCAATATTATATTCCATCTCAATACCCTCCACCATATTACCCAGAACTTCAGAGGAATCCACTTCTTCACCTCTACCCCCCACATCCAGAGGCCTGACCAGTCCCACTCTTCTCCAATCCCTACTTTCTGCCACCCCTCTGGCCAGAGATCATTGCCAATCTCACATTGACACTCCAACCCTGCTCCTAGATCAAAGTCGACCACTGGGGTCCCTCCCAGCACCAGTCTATTCCACTGTCACATCCCTGGTTCCCATTGTTCCTTGCCTACATTGCCTTCCCACTGAAGGCCGATCCAATGCACTCCTTCAATCACTCCCCACCAGAATCTATAGTAGCATAGCCTCCTACTACTACCACAGTCGACTACTGCCAGTAAATCCCCAGAAGACCCTCTAGGGGCATACTGTGCCTCCCACACCCTCTGCATCAGAGGTACCCAACTCTCCCCTTGCAGCACCACTGCTCTCTTGAGCCACCAAGCCTGTAGGTAGTGTAACTTCCTGGGGAAGTCTACCAAGCCAAGGCCACTATGGTCCACTGGTAGAGCAAGTGTATCCCAGCTAACTTGACTCCTCTTGCCAACAAAGCCTCATTGTTCACTCTCCAAGACCTGTTGCACCACCACTTGTAGACATGCCACCAGCACCTTCGTTATTAACTTCCTATCTATGTCCAGCAACATGATCGGCCTCCAGTTCTTCCAGTCTTCTCTCTGACCCTTGTCCTTATACAAGAGTGCCACCAGCCCCAACTCTTGCCCTCCTAGCCATTTACCAGAGTCTATTACCAACTCATACATCTCTCTCATCTCCCCCAGTACATCATCAATCCCAACCATCCTCTTCCAAAAGTCCCATGGTAGACTGTCCTCTCCTGGTGCTGTCCCACTCTTTGTTGCTAACAGTACCCCCATGATCTCCTCCTCTTTGATGGCATGGGAAAGGCTTCCCATCTCCTCCACTACTGGGGGGGACCACTCCTCCAGATATCCCTCAATAGTTTCCTCATCCTCTCCCCCCTCTTCCTCACTCCACAGGCTACCCCAATGCCTCTGGAGTATTCCCAGTATATCCTGTATGCCAGTTCTCATTTCTCCTTCCTCTCCAATGATCCCCTCCCACCTCTGTCACACTTTACATGCCCAGAGCAGCCTGATAAGGTACTTAGTGGGCCTCTCCCCCTCCTCCAGCCCCTGCCACCTCAATCTCGCCACCATTCCTTGAATCTGTAACTCCTCATCCTCCCTAGCAGCAATCATCAGCTCTTCAATTTCCATTCTTGTCCTTTCCACTCACCACTCCTCCCCCTCCATCCCATTATTAGTCCTGAAATCATGCAATTCCAGCAATAAACCTTCCAACCTATGTGAGGTTTCCCTCATTTGATTTTGTCTCACCTTCTCTTGTGCTCTCCCCACCTCCCCCCAATAAACCTGAGTGGCTGCCTTCAACTTTAGCCATCTGTCCCCTATCTTCAACCCTTCCCTTTTCCACCTACCAATGTTTCCCACTATCTTCTTCTCCCATTGTTCCTACACCCCTTTGTCTTTCAAGAGGGCACAGTTAAGATGCCAATGTCCAGGCCCATCTCTGCTTCCTCCAAACATCCCTCACCCTGCTACCCCCCAATGATCTGACCAGGGACACCACATCACTTCCAGTTCCTTCCAGACATCCTATCCCCAACAGTCCACTGTCAAGATCCAATCAATCCATGTCCTCAGACCATGTGTCCAGTGAGTGAAGACTGTCCTCTTCCCCCACTTCAACCTTTCAGTATCTACCAGTGCACTCAGACACTCCACTTCCTCTCATCTATCCAATCCACTGCTTCTGCCAGCTCCACTTTGCCCACCATCAGACCTATCCACAGTCACATCTCTAACTATATTGAAGTCACTCCCAAGAATGTCGACCCCAGCCTCTGCCAGAGCCCCACTATCCAGTAACTCCTCCATCCAATTTATTTGTAATCCCCTTTCAGCAGAGCAGTAGCAAGACCCTACTACCACTGGCCCCCACCCTGGTCTCATCCAGGTCCCCCATAACAGTCGATTTCCCCAGCTCCCAATGTCCTTCAACTCTCCTTTTCCCTTTCGTATCAGAATTTCCACTTTTTCTCACCATTCTGCCACCCCTCCCCATTCCTTCATCCAGTGCAATCTATCTTCCTCATCCTCACATTGCACATCCTGCAGTAGAAAAATGTCTGCTTCCAATTCCTTAAGCCATTTGAAAATGTTCCTTCGCCTCCCTGACCCTTGAAACCCATTGACATTAAGTGAAAACACATTGGTTGTACTGTTCATTTGGAAGGTATTTGAGTTGCTGCCCCACTCTAGATCTCCATATCCTGATCCATCCTAGATAAGTCCAGCTCCCTCTCAGCCTCCAGCTCAACTTTCTCCTTTTCCTTGGCTTCCAATCCTACCAGAATCTCCTGAACTTCAACAGCATCCTTGTCTTCCATTATTGAGTGATAGTCCTCACAGGCTGTCTTCTACATTCCAGCACCGTTCCAAGTATTCCACACCTCAACCACTGTCCTATGCACTGCCTCCTTCAGTTCTGCTTCTCAAGTGACATCTACCTCATATTCTTCATCCTCTAGCAAAACTGCCACATGCACCATTGCCAGCTTCCCCACCACTCCAACTCCACACAAGATACCCATCCAGGCCTTATCATCTATGAGCCTGAAGTTGACATCTCCCAGGTCTTCATCAGTCAATTCTGTCATCATCCTGCACAGCCAAGGCCCCTCGCCCACCCGCTCACCTCCAGGAGTTACTGCTCTTTCTCTCACCAACTTTGCCCCACTCTGGCTAGCACTGGCTGATTCATCCCACTCCTCATCAGATGCATCCACCAAGTCTTCCCCAGTTACTCCAACTACTCTTCCTCCCAATGATGCATCTGGTACTCCAAATATTACACTCTTCATCCCCTTCATCACAACATCATCCTCCTCGGCCTGGGCCTCCCCCGCAACTACTGGCCTCACATTCTCCTTATTCTTGTCAGCTTCTCCTTCAGGCTTCCAATCATTGAAAAAGACCTCCTCCACTCTGCTCGACCTAACATGCTGGAGGGCATGCTCAGAGTACTGAGATCCTTCTTGCTCCCTCTGTCCACCCCCCCTTGCTACCTCTTCTCCATCCCCCTCCTTCTCACCATCCTCCTTAAGTTTCACAAGGAGCTCCTGCTGCCTCTTCCTTCCCTGAGCTCTTTTCCAAATCTCCTTGTCCACCCACATAGATTTCCCATTTATCTCCACCACTATTGTTGCTTTCTCATAGGCTCTCCAGGCCTTTTCTCTCTTTTCCACCACTCCATCCAGCTCCCAGAGTGCTGTCAACAAGTCCTCCTCCTCCTCCTCAGTACTCTTGACCCTTGACACCTTGTACTCGAATGGCTCCCACTTCAGAACCCTCAGCCAATCACCTCCCTTACCCATCACCTCTCTCCCAGCTATCCTCAGTCATACCTCCACATATTCAGTATGAAATGTCATCCCCTCCCATAGCTGAAATCCAATATCCACTATCTCGCCATACTCTATTATCACCTTTTCAACTCTGTCCTTTGTCTCCTCTACTGACATCATGAAAACCCCTTTAACCACCAGATGCACCACTCTTGGGTCCCAGTGCAGACACCTTACTATCGGAATATTGACTTCGCCTACTCATACACCTTTAGCCACTGCTGCCATGATGTACTCCTCCTTAAACAAACCCAACCTCCACCCCTTCCAATTCTTTCAGAAACTTAACTGATGCCACCTCACTTAGTTGCTTGCCCAGGAGTGCCAAGACTGCTCTAGCTGTCACTGTCAGCCCCCAGAAACTCAATGTGACTACAAACTCTGAGATGGATTTCTTAAGTAACAGTGCCACTACTAGCCCCATCACACCATCTGCCAGGTCCCCCTTGCGTGTCACCATCAATCCCTCAGCCACCCCCTTGGCTCGATCAGCAGTCACATCTCCATTTTTTTCCAGATTTCTAGTCCCGCTACCATCAGCAGTCACATCACCTATGCCAGCTCTCCCTCCACCAGCCTTCTGCCCCCAAGGCCTGGCCTAGCTCCTCTGCCTTTACCAAGTTTCTCCTTTGCTCCTCCAACTTGCTGCCATCCATCCTCATCTCTTCCCCAGCCCCTCCCTTCACCGCCACTGCAAAGCTTGCTGGTCCTTTCCTACTCTTCTCCCCTCCAGTCCCTTGGCTACTACCAGTCCCACTTCTGCCATTCACCGTTTCAAAGGACCCCATCCCCAGCCCATACTCTTCTTTTTCTTGCTGCTACCTAAATGCCACACCAGTTCCCAATCCAGTACACCAACTGGGAGGTTGAATTGCTGCCATGTTGCTAGTCACTTTCTTCAATAAACTGTTGGAAAAGTGTATTCAAAAGTGTGTATAACTTGAGTGGTAGTGGAAGAAGTGACCACCCTACCAATGGTTCACAGAAATGAGACTGATAACTGAAACAACCAATTAATAGCAGATAGTGCAGACACAGACAAACAATGTCTTCAAAAATTGGGTGGCTTGTATATAATGTCTTCAATTCTGCAGTCAAAAGTAGGGTAGCATTCTTCATATGTTATCTTTAATGAGTGATGATGGTTCATATCTTCAATTCTCCATGGCAGTCATTTTCTTGTATGGTTGTGGTTCATACAGCAGTCTGTTCAGCATGGTGGTTTGTTCAGCATTTTTGGTGATTAATTCTTATAATATTGTCCCTCGAACTAAGGAGTGATCCAGTCAATAATGTGTCCTTCCAGAGCATTGTTCCTACTGATGGTTTACATAAATGAGGCTGACAATTAAAACAATCAATTAATGGTAGATGGTGCAGACAAACACCATATGCGACATGACAGTCTGTACAGTGGTTGTTTGTTTTCAGCTTAAAAGTGAGTCACCAGTAAATGGGCACCAAGTTGTAATATAGGGGATACGGACCTTGGTAAATTGGATGGATTTTTGTGTGGGGGAAAGAGTATAATAAAGAACCGAACTATGCTTTATTCACTTTAAAATACTGGGTTATTTATACAGATTTGTATGCTAATTCTGCTACTAAATATGTAGCTAAGTATCAAGTCTTTTCATGTGAAATTCCCAGGTAGAATTCTTCTGTATCTCATGTGAAATCCTATCTGAAATTCGTGAAAGTAACAAGAGTTTCACTAATAATGTTTTAGATGCAGTGTCCGCAGTAAAGGTAATTTCTACACTATACTAAATCAGATTCAAGTACTACGATCAAATGTCTTCCCCTGATTCTTGTTTCTATTTCATACTATATGTCACATCTTCCCCCTGAATAGGTTATTTTTGATATAAAAATACCTATTCAAATTCCTATAATGTTTATACATTTGTTCCCCCTACATGGACATATTTATAATATATCCAAACAATTGTTAAAATGTTATTCGAGGTCCCAAAAATCTTCAAATAATTAATTCGGGTAGCTGTTTGGGTGATGGGGTCTTCCAAAAATTGGGTGGCAGTGTCTTCAAAAGTCGGAGTGACAGTATCTTCATATGTCATTTTTAACGGGCGATGATGGTTCATATATGATGTCTTTTTATTCTCCGGGGCGGGTCTATTCATATGTCATCAAGAGTTGGACGACGGCATTCTTCACTCGGACAACAGTTCATATAATGTCTTTTTATTCTCCAGGGCAGGTCCGTTGCATGGCAGTTGGGTAGTTTGTTTACAACAGATGGCATTCATATGACAGGCTGGGTTCGTATATCATGTGGTGGTCCATTTATTCATATGTCATCAAAAGCCGGACGATGTTCTTCAAAAGTCAGGTGAGTGACGGCATCTTCAAAGGTTGGGCAATGTCTTTTAATTCTCCAGGGTGGGTCCATTTGTATGTCGTCAAGTGTCGGACGACGGTTCGGGTGACAGTGTCTTCTCTCGGGCGGCATTCTTCACTCGGGCGACGGTTTGTATGCGATGTCTTTTTAATTCTCCAGGGGGGGTCCATTCGTTAGTATGTGTGTCTTCTCTCGGGCAGTTTGTATATGACGAGCGGCATTCGTATATCAGGCAGGCAATGACGGTTCATATTTTCTATCCTCCATGGTGATCGGGTGGTTTGTTTATGATGGGCAGTGTTTGTATGTCATCAAAAGTCAGACAACATATCTTCAAATAATTAACTCGGGCGATGTCTTTTAATTCTCCAGAGTGGTCCATTCATATGTCGGATGGCATTCATATGTCGTCAAAAGTCAGACGACGGCATTCTTTGCTCGGGCAATTGACGGTATCTTCAAAGGTCAGGGTGATGGCATCTTCATATGTCGTCTTTAACGGGCGATGATAGTTCGTATCTTCTTTTCTCCATGACAGTCCTTCACATGGCAGTCGTTTGGCATTTTCAGCGATTAATTCTTGTAACATTATTCCTCGAACTAAGGAGCAATCCAGTAAATGATGTGTCCTTCCAGAGCGTTGTTCCTACTAATGGTTCACATAAACGAGGCTGACAACTGGAACAACCAATTAACAGCGAATGGCGCCGACAAACAATGTCTTCAAAAAAATTGAGTGGCAGTCTGTACAGCGGTCTGTTCAGCATAGTGGTTTGTTTAGCATTTTTAGTAATTAATTCTTGTAACATTGTCCCCTCAAACTAAGGAGCAACCCGGCTATTAACTCAACGATGCGGTCCTTTACAGAGCATCTATTATTCAATACCGATGATGGTTCACAGAAACGAGGCTGACAACCGGAACAACCAATTAACAGCGAATGGTGCAGACAAACAATGTCTTCAAAAATCAGGTGGCATATACGACATCTTTATATGTCATTAATGGGTGGTTTATATATTGTCTTCTTATGTGGTGGTGGTCTGTACAGCGGTCTGTTCAGCATGGCAGTTTGTTCGGCATTTTCAGCGATTAATTCTTGTAATGTTGTCCCCTCAAACTAAGGAGTGACCTGGCTATTAACTCAATGATGCGGTCTTTTGCAGAGCATCTATTGTTCAATACTGACAACAGTTTACAGAAATGAGGCTGACAACTGAAACAACTAATTAATGGCGGATGGCACAGACAAACACTATGTGCGACATGACAGTCTGTATGGTGGCGGTGGCGGTGGTGGTGGCGGCGGTGGCAGTTGTTCGTTTTTCAGCTTAAAAGTGAGGGATTCGTTTTGAATCACCAGCTAATGGACACCAAGTTGTAACGTAGGGCATGTGGACCTTAATAAATTAGATGGATTTTTGTGTGGGGGAAAGAGTATAATAAAGAACTGAATTGTGCTGACTTTATTCACTATAAAATACTGGGTTATTTATACAGATTTGTGCGCTAATTTTGCTACTAAATATGCGGCTAAGTATCAAGTCTTTTCATGTGAAATTCCCAGATAGAATTCTTCTATATCTCATGTGAAATCCTATCTGAAATTCGTGAAAGTAACAAGAGTTTCACTGATAATGTTTTAGATGCAGTGTCTGCAGTAAAGGTAATTTCTACACTATACTAAATCAGATTCAAGTACTACAATCAAATGTCTTCCCCTGATTCTTGTTTCTATTTCATACTATACATCACAATATGTATATCTGTAGTCTTACATTTAACATATCTTACCATAGCAATCTCAGCAACAATTATAATAATTATGATAATAGCCTCTATCTTTAATCTTGAGAATAAGAGTGATAGTAAAGATGAAAATGAAAATGATAAGAACAGTGATAATGCTAAAAGTAAAGAAGACATAACAACAAAGCCCAAGTATTCCAATAGAGTATATAAAACAGATAAAGACATAGTCTACAAAAGATAGCTCTGCCAAGAGGATATTCCAAGCTCAAAGAAAGTGATATAATCTATATAATATGATAGTTGACCCAAAATAGTAGTGGAAATCAGAGGAATAGACATTTGATTATGGTACCCAACCCAATTCCTAATATAGTATAGCAGTCATTTAACAACTGTCGAAATTCGACAGATATTAATTTTTGACAATTATTAAAATTCTACAGATGTTGAGGATTAATAGTTGTGAAAACTGACTCACAGAAAATGTAGTTATAGCTTAGCCACCTCATAGTTAGCAAAACTGTATAAATATCTCAGTATCTTAGAGTGAATAAACCTCAGATTGAAAGTGTTAGCATAAAGAACAAGTATACCGATAAAGGGACTTTCGGGATTACCTCTTTGACACATTTGGCCTCATGGAACTACTGACTCTGGGAGTCAAGAAGACAAGAATTCAAGATAAAGAAATCTGATGTACTTGCTAAGTTTAGCATCTGCTACATTACAACTTGGTGCCTATTGGCTGGTGATTCAAGATGAATCCCTCACTTTCAAGCTGAACAATGAACAACCACTACAAGAACTAACACAATACAATCAGAAATAATGGATATAAGACCACCCATATTCCATAGATATACCTCTGATGAATCAATCATCACCTTCATTGATGATTTCGAGCAGTATGCTACAGTTAGGACCTTAACTCCAGCACAACAAGTAGCCCTATTCTCTGTAAGCCTTCAAGGCCTAGTAAGAACCACCTTCACTACAGTCAACCACATAGGAGCAGATGCCCTGGTAATACTGTTAGCCATGAAGACTTGGCTCCACAATACCTACTATACTGATGAAATCAAACAAGCCCTCAAGGATCAATTAAACACCATTTGTCAAGGAATTTCTGAAGACTCAAACACATTCTATATAAGGATCTAGTATCAAATAGTCCTTGCTGACTACCCTGATGCAGTTCAAGACCAGGTGGCTGAAAATACCTTTATGAAAGATATCTACCAAGAAATTGCCTTAGCCATCCAATCCACTCCAATGGTACTGGACCTGGCACAGAAAGTTGTCTATGCTCAAAGATACTGGACTGCCAGGCATCTACAAGATCATATAATGGAAAGAATAACTGGAGTGAAAGTCAAACCAAGGAATATCCACATAGCCCCAACTACCATAGTCAACAGAAATACTTAACAATAAAAACCACTACTACAAGAACCAAGAAAGGCCAATCCAATGGAGGAACTGGCCAAACAGTTTGTGGAAATGACTGCACACCTCAGTAATATAGTCAAAGAGTTCAAGAGATAACTAGTGTAGAAGTTTGCTACCACAAATGAAAGATGATCTATAACATACTACAACTACAAAAAAGAAGGCCATTATACCTCAGAATGCATGGCAGAGAACAAGTGCAAGGCTCAGCCAGGTAATGTAGCCAGGAATCGAGAACAGGCAAACACTATCACTTTCGAGAAAATTGAAGAATCAAAGGAAGTTCAGGAGGAATGTGAAGCTTATCCTGCCACCTCAAGCAAGAAGGACAACCAAGCTACTCCTTATAAGAAACTAGTGGGCAGGCCCCCAAAGAAGACCCAGGCACAAACAAAGAGATCAGAAGTAGCTGTCGAAAAAGAAACACAGCCAAGCAAGGCTGACTAGGACATGGAGCTGGAACAAGATGCCAAGCTAGAACAGGCAGTAGAAGATATCATCCGGAATATCACACCATTAAGTGAAGGAAAGAAGGAGCAGAAGTTGCACAAAACCAAAACCTTCAAGTGTGATATCTTCAAGGATCTCAAAGACCAAAAAGTCAATGCAACCTTTGGTCAACTTGCAGAAATTCTGACTTTCAGACAACAAATGAGGACAGAAATTTCGGATATCAGCAAGGACCAAGGCTGGAGAATAATTGAAGCCAACAATACACAAGAAGACTCAGATGAAGAGAGTGAAGACAATCGAAAAACATCAGCATATGCCACTTGTCAAATCGAAGACCAGGTCTTTGAAGCCTGGGTTGGGAAATAGAAGAAGCCACTAAACTGGTATTTGTCACAACTGATGGAACATGAGCAACACCCTTGGGAAAGTCCCAATCAAGTTTGGAGAAGCCACCATCCCAGTGAATGTCATTGTCACCAATGCAACCAACTATGATATCCTCATCGGCAATTAATGGCTTCATAAAGCCAAGGCAATGATTGATCTCAGTGCTCAGAAGATGCAGATTGTCTATCAAGGTAGAAAGATCAGAGTCCCCATCAATGTCCACAAAGAAGTCTGCCCTGACATGGAGGAAGAACAAGAGGAAGAGGCCTACATAGTCACCACAAGGAAAGGAAAAGGCAAGCAGCTGACAGATAAAGAATAGTATGCAAGAATCGCAGATGGATATGCTCCACAAGGAAGGTGCCCCTATGGCAAAGGAATGTACTGTATCCAACACTTGGATCACTACTATTCCTACATCATTGAGGTAAAGAAGATTACCAACAGGCCAAAAAGGAATCAGGAGGAACCTGAAGATGGACCACCAGAGCTATCAAATGTGAAGATGAGGAAGAAGATATCATGGTCAAAATATGAAGAATCCACTCTAATGCAGTTATGCCTCAGTACAAATCAGAAAATGCAGCTGGAATAGACCTATCTACCACCACCCATACAATCCTCGAACCACAGACCACCACTATCCTTGGAACAGAAATCGAAGTAACCATCCCACCAAACTATGTTGGAATTCTCAAAACAAGGAGCAGCTTGGCAAAAAGTGAAATATTTATAGAAGGAGGAGTTATCGACTCAGACTATACAGGAGAAATTCTCCTCCTCACAAGGAATCACAACCCAACAATTCCATTCGAAGTAAAGAAGAAGGATTGGCTAGCACAAATGCTCATCCTACCTGTCCTTAATCCAAGAATCAAAGAAGTCTCTAACATCAGACAAACTGAGCAAGAAAAAGCTGGATTCGGCTCTACAGAAAGAGGAGTCCTTACAGTAACCAAGATTACTGAATTAGACCACAAGAGAGAAGAAATCCAGGACAAACACACATACATAATTGGGAGAAACTTTCCTCTCAGGAAAGAATTGTCAGACCTCCTGCACACATTCGAGGATGTACTGGCCACAGACTTCAAGGACATCAAGACCAAGGAGCCCCTATTCTATCATGATGTCAATACAGGAGATGCAAAGCCAATCTATTAGAAGGCTCACCCCATTCCACCAGCTTATAGAGAATGGCTTAAAATGGAAATCAAGGAGATGGAGGAATCCAGTATCATCAAAGAAGCCAGCAGTCCTTGGTCATTATCTATTGTTCTAATACCAAAGAAAGGAAGCTGACCAGGAGAATTCGCACCAAGGCTCTGTACAGACTATCAAAGACTCAATGAGGTCACAGAAAAAGACAGACAACCATTGCCCAATATTAGTGATATCCTCATCATGCTGGGAAATGAAGCACAATTTTATACTACTCTGGATTTATTCTCAGGATTTTATCAAATCAGCCTTACATCTGAAGCCAGCAAAATATCAGCCTTTATTACTCCTGATGGAACTTATGTCTACCTCCACATGCCCTTTGGAATGTGCAATGCACCTGCAAGTTTTCAGCGAATAATGAATAGCATCTTTAGGGATGTTATGGAAAAATGGATGATAGTGTACATGGATGATGTGATCATCTTCAGTTGGACAGCCAAGAAATACTTAGAGCATATCAAGGAAATTCTCAGAAGGCTCCACAAATATAGCCTCTATATTAAGCCTAAGAAATACAAATTTGGAAAAGAAGAAATTGCATATCTTGGACACATCATCAATTATAAAGGAATATACACTGACTCTGCAAAGATCAAGGCAGTAGCAGCATACCCAGTACCCACCAGTACCACAGAAGCTTGGGCCTTCATGGGTCTTGCATCCTACTACAGAAGATTTATCTGAAGATTCTCCTACATCGCCAGTCCTATTTATGATCTGTTCAGAAAAGAGGTCAGATTCCAGTGGATACAACAGCAGCAACTAGCCTTCAATGAACTCAAGACCAGATTGACCCAGGCCCCAATCTTGAGAAGACCTGACTGGACTCAAGAATTCATCCTGCAGACAGATGCCAGTACAATGGGACTTGGAGCTATCCTGGCCCAGAAGAAGAAAGGCACCAAATATGTGGTGGCCTATCTTAGCAGAGGAACTTGTGGAGCTGAGAAATCCTATGAATCATACAAGCTGGAATGTCTTGCAGTGATTTGGGCCATAGAAAAGTTCCACTACTACTTGGCCAGAAGATACTTCACCATTCAGACAGACCACTCAGCACTCATCTGGCTCACCACTAGTGAGCCAAAAGGAATCTATGCCTGATGGATCATAAAGCTACAAGCCTATGATGCCACAATCACCCACTGCCCTAGAAAAATGAATGCCAATGCTGATGCCCTCTCATGGATACCCCGAAGGACCTAACCTCCATACAATCATCATGAATAAGGAGCTGTACTATAGAATCATCAGCTACTTGGGGCAGCAAAAGATGCTCCCACATCTGGAAGAATGAACAAAAATAATTATTAATCAGACATGGAAAAAATTCGAAACTGATGGAGAAATACTCAAGAAAGGACAGCAATTAGTCATTCCCAAGCACTGAAAGAATCAAGTGATAAAGGAAATACATAAGCAAGGCCACATAGGAGGAACAAATATATATGACAAAGCAAAAAGGACTATGTGGTGGCCAGGAATGGAAGAAGACATCAGGCAATTTGTCAAGACCTGTGATAAATGCCAAAAGCAGAAACAAGACCAACAGAATCAAGCCCCTGGGTCAGCAGACATTGAACCAATACCATTTACCCACATTGCAATAGATATCATTGGTCCTCTACCCCTGATGTTGATAGGCAACTGATATGTCATTATAATCATAGATCTCTTTACAAAATGGGTAGAGGCTGGGCCCCTCAAGGAAGCCAATGCACAATCAATTGCTGATTTCTTGCACAGAGAAATCATCTGCCGATTCAAGACCCCAAAGCAAGTTACCATAGACAGAAGAATAGAATTTGTCAATCAGTTCCATGAAATTCTCTATAAAAAGTACAAGATCTAATATATCAAGACCACAGCCTATCACCCACAAGGAAATAGACAGGCAGAATGAACTAATAAGACCCTCAAGAATATCATTGCCAAGATCTGTGATGAATACAGAAACTGGGATCACTATCTCCCAATAGCATTATCCACTCTGTGGGATATATAATTACAAAGCACCCATTTCACACTATGAGAAATGCTATTCAGAGAAGAAAGTTCTAGTGGAAGTTTGTCAGCAAACTATGATGCAATCTGGAAGCATGTAGATATAGAGATATGGAGATTGCATCAAATTAGAAAAAAGGCAGAGGAGTACATCATCAAGGTACAGGCACTATAGTGGAACAATGCAGAAAAGACTCATAAGTCCCTGGAGATTATCAAGATAGGAGATGAAGTCCTAGTGTACCAGAACATGGTAGAAGCTTTCTGGTCAAGAAAACTAGAGCCCAAGTGGAAAGGACCTTACCTGGTGCAAGATATAAAAGAGACCACCTTTCGGCTATGAAAGCCCACAGACACAATTATCCCCACTACCATCTATCGAAACCAGCTCAAGAAGTACTATGGCAACTCAACGTAGTACAGCCACAGCCCTCAAGATTACTAGTGCTGCTCAAAGAGCTATAGAAAAACAGTGGTGCTCAACTAAACCACCAATGATAGAGGAATCCTTTGATAGTATTCAGAGTATAGTAAATACACACTTATCACAAATCTCACACTTCAAGACTTATCAGAGTAGAACTGAGTTCCAGGAGTACTTCAAGCTAGGACAATTGCTGAACTCAAAGCCAGAAATAGATAAGGAGAATTGGATTCAGGAGTGCCAGCTCTCTCATGCTCAGATTCAGATTGCCATAAGGGTATACCAACTATTCAAGAATGATGAACAAGCCCTAGCCCAGTTCTGAGGAGTACTACTAGGAGATTTCGGCTATATCAGAAGACAATATTGGGAGAATGTATTAGTGCAGATTGCACAGTACAAGGAAATTCAGATAGTTGAAGCATGGGAGTTCAAGTGAATAGGATGTTTTAGGGATGAATCACCTATTCAGGAGGAAGTTGTGATGGTTGACCCAAAATAGTAGTGGAAATCAGGGGAATAGACATTTGATCGTGATACTCAACCCAATTCCTAATATAGTATAGCAGTCATTTAACAACTGTCGAAATTTGACAGATGTTAATTTTTGACAATCATTGAAATTCTACAGATGTTGAGGATTAACAGTTGTGAAAACTGACTCATAGGAAATGTAGTCATAGCTTAGCCACCTCATAGTTAGCAAAACTGTATAAATATCCTAGTATCTTAGAGTGAATAAACCTCAGATCGAAAGTATTAGCATAAAGAACAAGTATATTGATAAAGGGACTTTTGGAATTACCTCTTTGACATGTTTGGCCTCATGGAACTACTGACTCTGAGAGTCAAGAAGACAAAAATTCAAGATAAAGAAATCTGACATACTTGCTAAGTTTAGCGTCTGCTACATTACAATAACAAAAGATATACAATATACTAATAATCTATTATATGGTATAAAAATATAATAATTTATCTAGAAATTCACCAGGAAACTGAGAATGGCTTTACATCATATATAATATATTCTGCAAACTTTCTAATATCTTCCCTCTCAAGCTTATTAATTTTAGTAACAATATTATTATTGATAAAAAAGAAAATAATTATACAAAAAGACAAATGACAAAGAAGAGATATCAATAATATTATGGAAACTTGTATCAAATATACTGACTACATAGTAATTAAGGAATAAGTAATAGTAACAAAAGTGAATTCTAAAGAAAAGAGAGTATGATATAAAGAAAAGAGAGTTGAAGATTAGAAAAATAGAGTTAGAAGTAAAACAGTAAAAAGAAAAATGAGCAGATAAGCTGAAAAAATATAAATATCAAATAAAATATAGTATAAAGAAGAAAAAGTAGGAGGAATCAGATAATAATAATAATAACAACAATACTAGTATAACTGAAATCACTCCAAACAGTAGCAGTATAGATAAATAGGATTCTTTAAATTTATATAAGTAATTAAGATTAAATAGAGTTTTAAGAATT
>RQIL01042347.1:0-15550 GCA_003951145.1 Jimgerdemannia lactiflua | reverse complement strand
ATTTTTATTAGATGATTTTTATTTTTATTTTTATTATATTAGTTATCTAGGAATAGAATTTTTTAAAGAGAAAATGACTATAGACGTGTAATGCAATGGTGGCGTCATTCACTCGGAATTACAAATTGATAATGATTCGTGCAAAATGTTTTTTGGCCAATCAGATGCTGCTAACATGGCTCAAATATTTCTGCAGCCAAATTTGGCTGCATTACCATCTAAGAGATAGCGACGAATTACTCGGACGACTGACCTGTTACAGTCTGTCGAGCAATCAATTATTGAAATTGGCCGCTCTCGCTCCAACAGAAATCGCAATTGGTTTTCTTTTTCCACCTCTTTTTCTTTCATGGACAGAACCCCGATGGAGGGGTTCTATAATTGCTTTTTCCGCAAAATAGACAATGAATCATCGCACTCAAAGGCTCGCTAATGGGATGAAACTTTCTCAAATAGAAAAACAGTTCGCCAGAGTCGTCCGGTTGGACATCATGAGCCGAGTATTTGAGGCCGACTCACGATGTAGTAGTGATTTGAACACCCAAGTTGCCATTTAGTTCGTTTAGTGGTGCTATTGTAGTTGTAACCTTTATTGTCATCAAATGTAAAAACACCACAAACAATGGATTTAAGAATGCAAAGCGAAATGAACCGAAAAACTTTTTCTAAAAATTTACAAGAATTTATATGCACTGGATAATACATGTAGGCAAAACAAAAATCAAAAAGCTAAAAAAAAAAACTCCATCATGGCATAACTACAACCACGGCATCCACGTGCATTCCATCTGCGCCAACTTCTGAGGATTTCCGGCCTGCGAGATCAAATCGATAATACTTTGGTTCACTGGCGTATTTGAGTTGACAGCCTAAGTGATAGTAATAAAAAGACGATTAGTATTGCGATTTATAACGACCTACTCCAGAGAACAGATATAAAATGAAGGGATTTATACCTTTACCTTTTCCCGCTCCATCTTGCATGACAAGAATTGTGTCTTTTTTAGTACGTAGTCCACATTCCGCGCAACATGCTCCCGCAACTGTTGGTCGTTGGCCGGCTTGTGGTTAATGCTGTGCCATGTCACCAATTCGTCGCGGATGAAGATGCTCAGATACTGATCGAGTTCAAACTGTTGATCCAGCAGAAGACAGCGTTAGAGTTTTGGCCGCCCATTAAAAATAGCATATAAGCAAAAAGAATTTCATATACCTCAGGTTCAGTCAAGCAACGCGCGACCGCCATCAAGGAGCTAGTGAACATGCCCTCAACCCCCACTGGGGTAATGAAGTTTTGAATGTTTGGTGTCAATCTGAAAGGAACGGACTCTCCAGTCGCGAACACGGGACCATTTTGGCTCCAGACTAATTGAAGGAAAAAGTCAAAATAGTTTGAGTAAATCGTACTCTCCCACCATTTCTCAGGCCAGCAAAACGACATTTTAAACACAAGAATCAGCATTACCTGGCAGCAGTTCAGTCATCCAGATGTTGCCATTATTACGGGATATGAAGAATTTGTATGGTTGCCGATGAGCGACACTCATGATGTACGTCATGAACGTGGTCGAGGCCAGTTGCGTCGTGAATTGCTTCCTAATCATCCAGAAATCAGTGTAGGAGCTCATCGATTTCAACATATACTGTAAATGAGAACGTAATGGAGACGCGCTTCAGTAAAGCATCAAAGTAAGTAGCATTATACCGAAAATCCAAATAAAATTATTTACCTTCGTAAGGATAGTCGGCGGTACCATCTTGGCCGCAATTTCATCGCCGATCTCCATCCTGAGGTTCAGCAATTCCGTCTATCGCGGTGGACAAAATCAGATCAGATTATTATTATACGCCTTCATGAAAGCCTGTTGAAAGTCGGGAAATTACTCACCCCTCTTTTCAAATCAAGATTGGACCGGATTTTGTCGATGAAGAAAGTGATTGGATCGTCCTTATGGATGCTCGCGTTGTCACAGTGATCCTCGTACACTTCCTGAAGTGAACAGTAAGATGGGTCATCTTCGACAAGGCGAACATGCGGAGCCAAGGGGATAATGACCGGAAGATGGAAGTTCAGGTTCCGCATTCGGCTTTCCTTGTGTCGTTCGAGAACGCTACGAAATGAAGGTGTGGCACACATTGTCAGACCTAGTTAAATAGACAAACGGTACGTAAAAAATTGAAACGTCAGTTGTACTGCACCTGTTCAGGATCCTGAATAACTGCATTATACGCTCTTCCCGTCGGCCATGGCGGGCAGCTGGATGCTGGACAATAAATGGATGCAAGCTTCCATCATGACCACGAATGGTTATACGTCTGAAGCAACTGCCGTAACCACGAATGATCTCCACTTCGGGCAAGAATCTGTCGATCCGTAGGAAATCGTTGGCATTATCCTTGAGCTGGAATGAGCCAAAATAAAGTCATTGTAAATACGGAACACAAAGATTTATGGTTTCGATGGGCTGTGATACGTCACAAGAATACTTACCAGGAGATACTGTCCAGGAATCTCTACGTCATCAAACTTCTGATGCTGGAATTCTACAAGATAATGGCTAAGGAGCTCGAGATGTTGGCGTCGTGGTCTGCTATCCAACACGGCCTCGAATTTGTCTCTCCACATCCTGAGCTTGGCAACATATTCGGCTAGATTTGGTTTGGCGTTGATAAAGTCATTGATGAATGCAGTCTGTGGAAATATATATATATATATACGATAAATGTGTGGATTAATCCGCCATTCTGATAATATATCCATTCGAGTAATCTTATATATACAAACCTTCATTTGGCCTGCATATAAATTATCAGCGAATCTGACAATGTTTGCTTCCGTAGCAGGAGTTAACAGGCCTTTATCGGCGGGGGAGGTCAATCGTGCTAACAATTGCTGTCGTTTTATAAAAGTTGCAATTCGAAGTCGTTAGCTCCCTCCTATCCCTTGACTTGAAATCAACAATAATAATAATCGGCGTGTACACGTTCAATCGTACCTGTACGCCATCATTTAACAAAGCCACGATCAATCTGTACATATCCTCATCAGCCACCGGCTTCAGCTTCTGCTGAATTCCATCAATCATGGTCTCCATGGACAACGCAAGAAGAGGGTAATTGGTCTTGAGCGTTGACATGATTTCCTCTACCAACTCCCACGGTTGTCGCGGAAGTTGCGGCGATGCTTGATTGGTATTGATGTTCGAAACAGGCCGTTGCATTTGCGGGATCTGGCCTGGTTGCAGCATCTGCGGAGTCTGACCAGCTGCACCTGTCGCTCCAGGCGGGGGGTTTTGAGGCCCATTCTGAGGGGCAACGGCAGGGGTAGCGGCGGCGCCTTGTGTAGGTGACTGTGTTGGTACGGTATTCGACAGAGCTTGTGCTACCGTCTGTATTCCAGGTGTTGTCGTAATCGTTTGTCCGTTCACGCTCGGTTGCGTAGTTGTGTTCAGCGATTGGGCTTGAGAACGTTGAGCTTGATCATTTGCAACTGACCCGTTCGCAATGGTATTTGCAGCATCGCCGGCATTTGTGGCTGAGGTCGTTCCGTTCGAGCTAGACGAAGGGCCGTTCGCAACAGGCGAGGCCGTGGTTGGTGTGGGAGGTAAAACATTGCCAGAGTTGCTCGGTGTTGCATTAGCAGCGACGCCACTAGCGGCTGTGGGGGTCGCACTCGTGGGCGTAGCTGGCGTACTCGCCCCGGATCCAAGGGTTGCACCCTGCTTTTTCATCAAAGTATAGTCTTCCTTTTGTGTGCGAAGTTGGAAGTGCAGGGCCTACAAAATAAGTGCATGTACAATTGGAATTAGAGAAACGGGCATTGATTTTATTTGGTTATTGATAAGATGGCACTAGCACATACCTGCGGATACTGCTTTGCAATCCTTGCAAGCATTGCGCGTGCATGGCGAGCCTCTTTGTGTTGCAACGAAGTCAAGAGTTGAGGGATAAAAGTGATCCAATACCAAACAGGTACATCCCCCTTGTAGTTCTCGAACGCGTGTGATATGTTTTGCTGAGCATCGTCTAGGCTCAACAGCCACAGCACGCGGATCAGGTATTTGCGTGACTTGGTGTTCTTGTATATTCCCGCTGCTTGCAAATAGCAGCTGACCGCGTTTGCAGCCCAACTGGTATCCTTCAGGTTCTCCTTGAAGCGTTGATCGTTGTAATGGCCCCAGGCTGCCCAAGCCTTCGCGAGAGAAAGATCGATTTGGACGGCTGATACAAAGGCATCGTTAGCCTCGTTGTAGAGATTCAACTTCGCCAGGAACATCCCCTTCAATGTGAAGAACTCAGCTTTCTGCTGGTGACTGAAATAAACCAGATTGGTATTGTTGATGACGTCCAGTCCTGCGTTCAATTCCGTCGCATTTTGGTAGTAACACTTGGCCTGTTCGCGCAATTTCAAAAACGCCTCCTGAATCTCGATGTTCGGCAGTGTGTAGATCTTGGTCAGGTAGTTGATACAAACGTCATACAATTGGTGTTTCCGGGCGGTTTTAGCGAAGCGGTTTATGATCCAGGCTGTTTCGTGGTAACCTCGATAAGCGAACGAGTTAGTGTTACCCGTGTTTCCACCGGCTGCTGGTTGGTTGAGGAGCGGGATCAAGGGCAAGTATGTGCGGTTAATCGCAGAAAAGATATGCTGTCGCCAAGCAACGAGATCACTCCAGACATTGATATCATCCCACATGTTGGGGAGTCGCTCTCGCCAGGTGGTCAAGATACCCTTGAGGTCTTGCGAACGAACGTCGAGGTTTTGCGCGGTTGTTGTTGTAAGGCTTTGGAATATCTGACTCGCTTCTTGCAATTCCACATACTGCTGGAAGATCTGCAGCAACGGAAGATGGCTTTGCGAGACGATGCTTGGTAATGAATGCCACTTCCGAAGCGACAATTGGATGCCCTCCTCGCAAATCTTTGAAAATTCCGTCAACTTTTCGTTGTTTTGCTGCGATTTCACAAGAGCCATAAAGGCTTCGAAGACTCTTCGTCGAGGTGTCGGTGCATCAGCTAACTGTTGTATAGATTGCTCCAGCAACTCCCGTTCGTTGGTCCAATCAGACAGACGCCACGCACACTCGAGAAGCAGGTCCGTATTGGTATCATGCTTGGCAAGGTCGGTCAAAATGTCCCATTGCTGCAATTTCTGTGTACACAAAATCCAATGATCTTCCCAAAGCAGGTACTCGGACTCGGTGAAGGGAAGAACGCCGCTTCGTGCCTTGATTTGGGCGTTCTCGTACATGAGTTGGGCTTGGCCCCACATGCCGTTCTGTTCGCAGGAAATGGCCACGTTCGTCTCCGAGTAGATGCAGCGGCGCCGCCAAAGACCGTAGAACATGTCGTCTTCAGAGAGGGTTGCGTAAAGTTCGCCGAGCGCGTCAAGAGTCCGTTCACGTACGCTTTGATCATCCTTACTCGCCGAGATGTCGTTTGGTCTTCCGTTCGGAATAGCTTGTTGGAGAATCTCCAGTGCAATATGCCATGCGTTATACATCTTTCCGAGATACTTGACCAAATGCGGGGGTAGTTTGATCATCGGAGCAGATTTGATAATTCCCTCCAGCAGCGCTTGGATAACATTGGGCCTCTGGTCAACTTGCTTAGAGTGGTATTCTTTGGCGAGTAATGCAATAATCACCTTGGTTAGATCATGCCGCTCCTTGTTGTTCAGCACTGACCAACACAACGGAAAAATGTCAATCCACATTTTATAAGCCACGCTGTCGTCGAGATGGTGGAGCTGCCTCAACGGCGTAATGATGTCGGTAGTCTGCATGCCCTGCAAATCGTTCAAGAAGGCTTGATGTCGAGAAATGAGTTCTTTGAACTCTCCTTTCAACCTCTTGGCGGAGGTATCTTCATCAGCAAGACTGACGGCGGACTTGAGAGGCTTCACCGTGAGGCTCAGTGCCGAGGGCATCAGCTGTCGGGCGGGAGACACCACGCCCAAAAGGACATCGGCAGCCTGGTGTATCCAAAAATGTGTTGCGAGGAATTCCCAATTCTGGATACCGAGGATGTAATTGAGGCGACTGTACAGCGATTTGTTGATACTGCGGTCGAAGATGTCAGCGAATTGGTTCCGGATTTGAGGATTATCGCTGCGGGTACCCATCAAAAACGCTTGCTCCAATCGAACCGTGAGCTCGGACCGTGCGAAGGACGGATCATTGTAAATCTTGTTAACGAGTTTCAAGAAATCTTCGGTCAACTCCTTGTCGCTCTTGTTTTCGAAGGACATCATTTTCACCATCAAGCCTGCCTTCTCCTTAATCGTCGGGAACGTCTCCGTCTTCCCCAGAACCCATTCCGTGACCATATCCAGAATGGCCCGGCCTAACTCCACGTCCGACGACCTCTCAATCAACTGTATTAACGATGTAAGATACCATCGCCTTTGGTCACCGAGATATGAAACTCGTAACTTCACCAAGCGCAGACTCATGATCAAAAGGTTGACCGGCGAATCCAAACCAGATGATGACGGCTGGACAGGGGTCGATGGCGGCGTGACATGTTCTTTAGTGAGCTTTTGAATAAGCTTGATGATTCCCGCCATGAATTGATCCAAAATCTCCGGGCGACTGCTACTGGCGGCTTGCAGCAACATTAGCACACTATATGTATTAGACAAATTCTGCAGCCCATCGGTAATGGTGGAGTCGACCAGCGACGTAAGTGCAGCGACGTCGGTATTGGGAGAGTCTTTGTCGCTCGCCTCCTTATCCGGGCTTTCGTCGATCGCTTTGTAGATGTGAACGAGAACAGGATTCAATGCCTTCTGGATTCGAACGTTATCGGACTTGATGCTTGGTTCCAGAAGGCGGTAAAGCTGGCTCAAATTTAGCATGATCCACTCCTTAGGCTTGTGCTCGATGTCGATATTCAAAATCTCCAACGCGTTGCAGATACACGGAATGAACAACTCGGAGATCTCTGTGTTAGACAAATATATGGAAGTCATCAGTCAGGCTGGTTCGACTCGAATCCTAAATGTGAATACTAATATATACTATAAAAAATTCAAGTTGAGCTACATCACCCACCTGGAAATATCAAAGTCCTTTCGAGATGCGAGAACTTGACGTGGACATCTGCCCAAAATTGTGGCTGCAAGAATTCCTTGATCAACTCCAACACTCTCTGCGCCAACTTTTTCTGAACAACATCGTTTAGATTGACTGGCGTACACGCGAATCGTACCAAATAGGTGATAACACTTTCTCGAAGACTTAGCAATGGGATATAGTCTCTGGTATTCGCGTCTGCGGATGCAACCGTTATAACCGGAACAGCCCTGATTTCGCCGCTAGGACCTTCAACCTGCATTTTTTTCAAAGGCGAGTCACTCTTGAGCGACCCCCCGGTCCTCTTGTCACCAGAACTGGAAGTTCCCTGATCACCTTCTCCCAACGTGTGATCAGCTGACACGCGCCGTTGCTCCCATTTCAAAATCAAGTCGGCAAGATCAACCGTCAACGACTTCGTTTCGGGGGTAGCGCTCTGCAGAAGGCCCAACTTGGAAAGAGTGGTGACGATTTGCGGCAAGAAATGTTCCCGATAATCGAAGAACAGATCCGGGTGTCTGACAAGCAACTGGTACACGTTTACCAACTGCGAAACACTATGTCCGTCCTCAACGAGCACTTTGCGCGTCAGGCGGACCCACATAGGATATTTGGGCTCCGCCATATTGCTCACGTTGGAGATACGCTTGGGAAGGACGGGAGCAAGAATGTCCAACCCCTGTTTGACAAGGGTTCGTGCTTCGGCTTGGTGGGCACGCAACAGCGCCGCGTAGATTTGGATGACGATTTTGCTCGGAGTTTCATACGCGGCAATGAACCGCGAGATCAAAACGTAGGCGGCATGCTTTCCGGTCACATCTTCCAGTTTGAGGAAATTCCATCCAAATTTGATCACGTCCTTCCTCGCCTCAGTGACCAACTGCGGTGCGTACTGAACGATGAGCGCTGTCATCTGAAGTAATTCGATACGCAAAGAGTCTTCCGAATATTGATTATCGTCTGAGGATTCTGCTAGAAGTTGACGCCAGATTTTGAGATGGATTTGCTCCATCATTGCCGTATCAAGAAGCTCAGCATATTCGGAGATACCTCTCGTGACAGAGACCAACAACATAGGATTCACGACATGGCGAAGGGTCATCATCTTCATTGTGGGCGAGATCGACACGTCCGGGAACCGGTTCAACGATTTTTCCAGTATGGCCCGCTTCTGTAGCGGCGTATACTTCAAAGCTACTTCATCCAAGAAAAACTTCTTCAAGAAAAAGCAATCGATTACGCTCTCCTGAGCAAATATGGTCACCAACTCGAAAATTAGATCGACCTCCGAGGGCACTGTCCTCAGATAGGCGATGAAGATCTCCATGAGGTACTGTGACTCGCGTAATACCGTCACGCCGAGCGTGTCCTCCTTCTTTAATCTGTCCGCGCGGCCTTGCGAACGCCAGATACTGAGGAGACAGTCAAGGACAGGCTTCTGCTTCGCCAACCAATCCGGTTCGTATTGGACGAGCTCGCGGACAATGAGGATGCCTTGGAATCTCAAGTTGTTCGACTCCGTCGCACCAAAGGTTCTTGTGATGAGTTCGTTCGGCGACTTGGCGACTTCCTCGCGCAAGTTCGAGGCGCTCTCCGTGCCGAGGATATCGACGAAAAGCCTGCTGTACCGAGCATCCGGAAGCCGATCGTAGAAGTAGACGACGGACTCGGTAGGGTACCGATTCAAGAACTTGATTAGGTTCGGTCTGAATGGACTCGACACAGATCGACGCAGGTGCGACTCCATCTCCAAAACAACATTCACCAAATCGTCCAGGAAAATGTTCGCAGCCGCTGGAAGGAGATGGAAAATATTCAATATGGCCACGATGATTTTGATCTCGTGATTCTCGCTCAAAGGCTTGCCGGCAATCTCCTGCAAGACGTTGGGGTCCGCCCACTGCTTCAAGTGATCCAGCAACTTCTTGCCGATTTCGACCTTGAAGTAATTGGTCAATAGTTCCAACAGCCGAGCGAGACCTTCCAACCCGGCAACCGTCAGCGTCTTGTAGTTCGACAGCGTCGTCAATATCGGCCTCAACCCCGCCTGCAATAGATCTTTTGGAAGCTTATGTTGCTGCGCCAAAACTTGCTTTAACCCACGATGCGCTGCCTCGACGACCTCGGGAGACTTAGAGTACAACGACTTGAAGAACACTTGGATAATGCGCGCCCTGGTGCCCGTCTGATTCTTGTTGAGGAAGTCGGAGCATGCCATCGCCGCCGAGAGCAGCTTTATGCACACGATCCGTAGGTTCATGAGCGAGGTCGCGTTCTTGTACTGGGAGCTGCGGCCCACCAACGCCTGGTCCTCGGCGTCCGCCAACGCCAGGGCCTCGTGCAGCAGTCGGACCAACTCGTCGCTGAATTCGAGGAACGGAGGCCTCAACGTGAGGCAGTAGGTGATCGCGTCGATGTGCCCGATCTGCATGGCGAACGGCAGCGCCCGCAACGGCTTCGTGAAGATGGGACCGACCAGACGCTCCCGGAAGGGCGCGAGGAGCTCCGTGACCTCGTTGCCGGTGAGATCGGCTAGTAACTGGAACGACGACTGAATTGTCTCGCGGACGGCACTGTTCGAGTTGGAAAGTTCGGAGATCAAGAGCGAAATCAAGTGGCTAAACTTGTTCTGCACGTCCGCCGACTCGTCGTCCTCGGGGCGATTGCAGACCTTCAACACGTGCGAGAGGGTCTGGGTGGCATCCGCCGTGTTCACAGTCGCCATCTCGGGCGAGCTGTCCTTGAGGACGAACAAGAGAGATCGCACAAAGTCTAGCTCGTGATCGCGCATCCACTTCGTACCCATATCCAATTGCGAGCTCATGATCGAAATGCCAAGACACCCGCCGCTCTTCTTGAACCATTCTTGCTTGTAACAACACGAACAGAACTGAACCGCAAAATTGTGAAAGATGCGCAGCTGGCCGACGGACTCCTTTTTGCCGAGCAACGTGACGCACGTATCGTAAAATAGTTGCAAGGCAGCTTCGGCCAGCTTACGCAGCTTCATGTCTTCCGAAGTCATCACTTCCACGATCGCGTCCACCAAGATGGTAGTATCAAGATATTGCTTGGTGTTCACGACATCCATACGTTCCGCGAATGACTTTTTCCCCTTATTTTCCTTGACTTCCGCCATCTCCCCGACGTGAAGCAAAGCAAAGTGCCGACAAATGTTCTCGAAGAACGACCAGGCCTCATCCTTCAGCTCTGGCACGGACGCGGCGGTGAAAAGCGCGCAGAGGATTGTACGAAGTGTCTCCTCCTGAGCGATCCTCTTCTTTACAAGCTTACCGTGGCCAACGATGCTCGGCGATTTGCCTGCCAAGGCGGCTCCCTTCGTCTCATTCCTCTCGATGGTCTCCTCGACTCCATCCACCTCCATCTTCTCGGATGTACCTTCGTTCTCTGACTGGGTGTTGGCCGCGCTATCGGTCGACGCGGGATTTAACAACTGCCGATGTATGCGTTCGTACAACGACTGCGCCAGATCGCTCGGTCCGGCATCCACATCCAACGTCAGCGCGACGCAGGCGCGCAAGAACTTCCACGCATGCTCCTTGTAGAAAAGATCGGCGTTCGGATCACGTAACGTCTTGGCCGCCAACGTGAGGCAGTCGTCCAACGGCAGGACCTGCGGGGACGTGATGGGATCGAAATACACCGTGACATCGATCCCGCTTTCCGACTGCGTGGCGTACGTAAGCCGCGGCGGGTCCTTGAGCATCCTCCGATTTCGCCCTCCCAGCTTGCCCAGGATCCTCATGGCCGCATGACTGTGCTGCGGGTTGTACGGCAGCGGCTGCAGATGCTTCCACAGCGCGTTCATCAAATCGTTGATCACCGGGGCCATGATGGGGTCCAGGAAATCCTGGGTCAAATTGTCAATGCAGAGCTCTAGAGTGCGGAGCCCTTGACTGACCAAATCGGGGCCCGCTTGCAACGCCAGGACTAAAGGCTTCATGAGATATGGTAGGTAGGGTAGCAACGCACTCAGTCGGACAGGAACGGTCAGACAGAGCTCGACGAAAAGCTCCCGCATGTTTTGTTTGTGCGCCAGGGTAAGCAGAGAATTGAGGTTCTCGAGCAACACCTGCAACAACGGCAAGACCTCCTTGTATAACAGCTCAAAACGGCCGCCGCCGATACTTCTGAACAGCGCCCGCAACAGAAGGAAGTAGTTGCTTGGTTCCTTCGCCTTGGCGGAGAGCTTGAGACATGACATGATGATATTGCCCAAGTACGGCTGCAGGATCGTCTCGTTAGCGTCGGGAAACAGGTTGACGGCCATGAACGCCAGCTTGAAGAGCCTGAGCATGACGTTGGAATACAGAGTGTCCGAGTCGCCGAGTTTATCCAACCGGTCGACGAGAAACCGGAACAGGATCCCCGCGAACCCCTGCGACAGGGTATCGTTCGCCAGGAAGAATTGTGGAATGTGGATGAGCGAGGTGTTGAGCAGCATCTGGTCGAAGAAATACCCCATCTGCGAGGCGAACACTTCTTGGAAGACCGCTGGATCGACGAAAGTGAATGCAATTGAGAATAGGTCGAGCACTTCCTTCTCTTCCTTCGACTGCGGTCCCAGTTTTGTCAGCGATTCGTTGTTGGTTTTGTCGCCGTTGGTAGCAACACCGTTGGGCACGTCACTGCCAATGTTGTCGACGTTGTAGTAGTCGAAGCACCGGACACCTTCGCGGAACAGACGAAGGAAGATGTCCACTTCGTCTTGGGTGAACCCTCGAGCGAACTGACTATAGTTCTGCGCATTGTTTGTGTGAGGCGGGGTAGTCGTGGGAGGTGCCGGATTGCAGTTTCGGAGACCCGAGATCACCCCTTTCAATCCAGCAACGAGGTTTTTGAACAGAAATCGTCCATCTAGAAATATCTGATACTGCGTGAGTATTACGTTGTAAATAACATTTTAAGCAACGATGCAGGATAAACCCCACGAAATAAAACGCACCCTTGATAGTATCATGAGCGGAATCAGGCGCGAAAACGGCAGTATGAATCGACCTCGACCTATCGAAGTCGAACTCGTCGTCCACCGCTGGTGTGATGGGCGTCCCATCCGGGTTTAGTTTACGTTTTTGATATTGCTTAAGAGCCGAGGGGAAGCAGAGATTGAGCGCCGCGAACTTGTTGGTGAACGCATCTAGTATCCGTATGAGAAGGTTGCGGCCTGTGGATGGATTGAATTGATTAAGTTCGTATATGCCATCAGTAAATCGTCGTCGGTCTTGCCCAGGAATACAGAATAACCAGACACCCACCGTCAACCTTGTTCGGAATCTTCACGATGCAATCGATCAAATTCAAGAGTAACTTGGCGCACATCGTTTGGATGCTCGGCGCCAACGTCGAGTCGTGCAGGTTTCGGGAGTAGATGTACACAGTCCGCGATAGCTGAACCGGCGTGAGCTCGGCGCGAACGTGATGGACTAGGTCGGCTAGCATGCTGTATGCGAGCGGCCTATGATGAAACGGAAGTTTTTTGAACGCGTTTTAGTAGGTTGAACGAACTCTCGAAATACTGTGCACGATATGAGATACGAACCTCAAAGTGTCGTGAGAAGTCACGCCAGTCCCGACAAGAACCTTCTCGTTTAAGAGTATGTCAATTTTGGAAACGAACGATGTTCTAAAATCCGTTGACAGAATATGCCGCGTGGCAACTAGTAGCTCCTATTGGTGCAAGGAGAAATGTTTGAGAGCCTGCCAGGAAGCCCGACACAGAAATCGCCCCTCCACAAGAAAGCCCCAACAAGATAAGGATGCTTACCTTCCGCGTCGCAGACGCCTCGGGCGGACAATCCCTAAGTAACCGGATGACGAAATCGGGAATTTGGTTTTGGTGCGGCTTGAGGAGGAACGCGTAGCTCCGCAGAATGTATGCCAAGAACGACATTGTCTATAAAAAGATTCCATAGATTGTAAAAAGTAGTTGAAATTCAACTAATATGCATGCGGATCGCGTCGGCCTTTGACGCAACCTACCTTCACCTGCGCCACAATGAATTCCGTGTACACCGCTCGGTTTTTGATGGTAGAGCTCACTCCAGCGTAAATTTCACCCTTTGCGCGCGCGGCGAGGGCAGCTTCGATTTGAGGACGCGCTTGCAAACACTGAGTCTGATAAAGTTATAAAAACAGAGAGTAAGCATCACGTCTGCTGACAAACGGGATCATCGTACGTTCAGACGAGAAGACTGCCATACTTCAATTATCAGTGGCACGAACTTAGGTATGTTGTCGTTCGCAAATTTGCGATAGGATTGGAATATGAGAACGACGATGATGGGGCACTCCGTGAGCACCTTAAAACTGTACAAACTCTTGGCCAAGACTTTGGGGGTTTCGGTGACATCGGCCGCTGGCGACATGGGACGTGGCGAGGCAGCCGTGAGTGATGTCGTCCCGGGCTGGTATTAGGACGGATAGCAGTCATATTCCATATTAGTATCGGCGTAAGTTTTTGAAAAGTTACAAAGGATAGAGTGTATAAACGGAAACGCCGCAACTTCAAAGCATTCCAGCTCACAGTATTCGCGGTGATAGCCGCTGGCGTTCCTCCCGGAGAATCAAAGGTATCCTTGACGGTCTGTTCCATATTCTTGTAGATCTCCTGCACAATGTCAAGAAACGGCTGCACCTGGTCCTCAAGGACGTGCTTGTAACTCCGGTGGAGGTCGATAATGATTTTGAGACAGACAACAGCATTGTCTTCGTTCTCTATACGTAGAAGCTGCATAAGCACGCTACAAAGTTCGACCGCGTATTCTTTAAGGGGGTCAAGGTGGGGTAGACGATGCAAGATCTCGAGAATTGTGTTACGAATTTTCTGAACGCGTTTTTAGAATCGGGACGGGAGGTTAGATACAGTTGTATTTGTTGTGAATTTTGTTTCATGGATCGTGAATCTAGGGTCCCACCTGTTCTGGTGCATTGCTAATGAAGACAGGCTGGCCGTTTCTCAGCAGATCCACGAAGACCGGCATTAACACGGACAAAAACCGCGGGTACTCGGGCTGGTAGACTTCAACTTGGTCACGGAGTTCACTTGCGATGGTATTCTTCAGTTTGATTTCTGCGCACATGAAATGAGATCTTGGATCAGTACCACTGAGCTTCAATTGCAAAAGGTGGCGCGACTCGACTGTAGTTACCTAGGCCAGGATCGCTGAGCCTGTGAGCATAGACGTTCAGGGCAGTCAATGCCATAGGAATGGGTCACAAGGAGTGGTACCCCCTTTGTTTGCAGAGTGTGTGTAAAGTCCCTTGGGAGTGCTGCGGACCAGGAAGAGGGTTCGGGGGAGGTGTGGAGCAGAAGGAAAGCGAGGAGGGCGATCGTCTGGAATTTGGGTGTTTATTGAATCCCTCGAGTCATGTGATTGCCAGTCACATCCTCCAATCATCGCGAGCCACTGACGTCACCCATCCCTGATCTCACCCAAACATCAACAAACCATCACCTCTCCACACTCGACACTTCGACACTATGGCCCTTCTCACTAGCGTCGCTGGCTTCGCCACCCTCGGTTTCGCAATTCGCGCATACACCCTTGGTTTGCAGAAGAGGCCTATTCTCGAGGGTGTGTTTCTCTAGTTTAGGAACCCATGTTTCTCTAGTTTAGGAACCCATGCCAGATTATGGGGGCCGTCGCGTTGGGTACAATTCTGTTCAACAACAGTTCGACCACTTCCTGTGTTCTGCTATTGTGTGAACCTTGTGATCATCCTCAGTCTCAAGTTGCGAACGAATAGCCTGCTACAACGATACCTTCTGACCCTCACGCGCACACGTCTTCTATCCTGCCTTCTCCCGAATCAGGCATCAGCAGCCACTTCGCCATGGCTACTGCTTTCGGTGTCTTCGGTTACTATATCCATGGTGTCCAGGAGAGGCAGTTTGCAGACATTCAGCTGAAGAAGAAGGCACTTCTTGAGAGCCGGGCGAAGACGGAGGCTGCGTCCGAGTAAGACCCGTCAATCATCGCGATGGCTGAATCGTTGGCAGTGGAGTGGATGGACAAAGGGTGTGTCCCACTCGTCGCGAATTGCACAAAAATGTACATTTCCATATTTTTATTATAGCACACTCTACAATCATCACGTTTAGCGCTCTCACATTCAAAAGAATAAAAAACCTCCATTCCGTTTGAGATGCTCGGCACAATATTTGTATGCGTAGATGAAAATAAATCTGCCTAAGCAATAGAGGCAACGGGTCAGAATAATGGAAACTGTACTGATTTCATCAAATGAATGGATTATTCTTCAAGTTTAGATTGATAAAATGTTATCTGGATGAGGACTTTTTTTTAAAAAAAAAATCCTGCTGTTCTTTTATTTCTCTCTAAAGTATCTAATGTCAAGGCCAAAATACTACCCGTTTCGATATTTAAGCTGAAGCGTCATCAAATGAATGGATTATTCTTCAAGTTTAAATTGATAAAATGCTATCTGGATGA
>RQIL01042336.1:0-15563 GCA_003951145.1 Jimgerdemannia lactiflua | reverse complement strand
TTCTATAAGCTGCAGCCCTATTTATTAACTATCTATAATATTGAAGGTGTCCTCATACCACACTGGTAGCCACTCCCTACCCCTACTCTATCCCACTCTCACTACTACTCACCCCCCTACCCCTACTCTTGCAAACCTAACTTCCCCACCCTCAACTTATACCCTCTCCTTACTCCTTTCACATATGACCTCCATCAGTTTCTGATGGTGGCCCCTCTGTGGGCCCCACCCTTTCTGCCACCCTGACAGCATGTCAACTAATAAGCCCTCACACCTTGCCATCTTCTCCTCCTTCGACATCTGCTTACTCTTCTCAAATACAATCTGCCAATGACCTGCAAGCCCTACCCATATTGCTAATGCCCACCCCAGCATGAGCCATTCATCAACCACACCCCCCAGCATTCTCATCTTTAACAACTCCCAATGACCAGTACTATGACTCCTGTAGCACCCACCCAATCTATCCCCCACTCCTTCCCAGAACTCATCCAGTATTTCACACTCTCCCAGCCAGTGTTCTGGGGTCTACACCACCCCCCCCTCACACTCAAAGGTCCCCCCTGGGACCAGATGATCTGATCTGAAGTTCAACATCACATTTTGCCTTAGCACCCTCCACTACACCACCCAAAACTTGGGGGACAGCTACTTCTTTGTCTCTATATCCATTGTCCACAGTCCTCTCCAGTCCCACTCCTTACTGATCCCCACTCACTGCCATCCCTCCAGCCAAAGGTCCTGCCCTAGACCCCCCTGACTCCCTACCCCATCACCTAGGTCAAAGACAATTGCCAGCACTCTGCCCAGCAGTAGTCTATGCCACTGCCACCCTCCTCCCCCCTGCTGCTCCACTGCAACACAACCCTCCCACCTCATGCCAATTCTATGTACTCCCTCAGCCACCCTCCACCAGAACCCCCTATACTAGAGTCTTTGGCTACCTCCCCCCTCCACCAATATTGAGAGGTCCCCAGAAGACCCCCAGGGGGCAAACCTCGCCTCCCTCACCTTCTGCATAAGTGGGACCCATCCACCCCCTTTCAGCATCACTGCTCTCTTCAACCACCAAGCACATAAGCAATGCAGACACTTTGGGAAATCCACCAGACCCAGGCCCCCCCTCTCTACTGGTGTCACCAAGACCTCCCAGATAATCTGGCTTTGGCAGCCAGCCCAGATCCACTCTCATACTAGTTTTATCAGTCTCTTGACCACCCCTACTGGAAAGTCCAAATTGTATGCCAAATGCCACAGCTCCAGCATCCAGAAAATATTCAAAATAGTCACCCTACTAGTAAGAGAGATATGTCTCCCTCCCCAGCTCCTAAGCACATCACTCCACACCCCCACCTTGACCTCCCACCAGACCTTTAGCAGGACTGACCCATATACTGAGAGGAAGATCCCCAGGTACCGCACAGTCTCTCCAGGGGGGACAATCATTCCAATAATGTCCCCTCCAATCAGATCATTCCCCAAGACCATTGTTTCACACTTGTGCTAATTCAACTTCTACTAGAGCACTGTTCATACCATCCTACAGCCTCCTTAAGCTCTGCCACATCTGCAATAGTACCCAGTCCTACCACCATATCATCTGTGAAGGCCCCCACTTTCCAGTTCATGCTCAGTACCATCATCTCGTTGACTCTCCTCCTGACTCTGTCCAACAATGGCTCCAATGACAGAGTATACAGAATGGGTGACAGGGGGTCCCCCTGGGGAACCCCCTGCCCAAGGGGGAAGGCAGCTCCCCTATGTCCATTCACCATGATTGCCACCTGACTCTCCACCAGAAGGCAGACAATTGCATTCCCCAGCTCCTCCAGAATCCCAATCCTCTCCAGTACCTTCCCCAGCCAGACTTACTGCACCTGATCATAGGCCTTCTCTTGGTCCAAAAATACCAGCCTGCCATCCACCCCATCAGCCCTTTCCCCTTCAATAACTCCATGCACCAAAGCTGTGCCATCTCTAATCAGCCAGCCCCCCACAAAACCTCACTGCTCTTCCCCCAGAACGTGTTGTGCTACTACTTACAGTCTTGCCACCAATACCTTTGTGACCAACTTCCTGTCCATATCCAAGAGCATGATTGGCTGTCAATTCTTCCTGTCCTCCCTCTGCCCCTTATCCTTATTCAATAGTGCCACCAGTCCCAGCTTCTGGCCCCCCAGCCAGGACCCATACTCAATCACCTCGTCATACATATCCCTCATTTCCTGGCACACCTCCTCCACTTTCACCATCCTCTTCCAGAAGTCCCATGGCAGCCCATCCTCTCCAGGGGCAGTCCCCAACTTAGTAGCTGCCAGGACCTGCAGAATCTCCTCCTCTCTCACTGGTCTTGTCAGTTCTTCTAGCCCCTCTACCTCTGAGGAGCACCAGTCTTCCAAGCACTTTGCAATGGCCTCACCATCTGCTCCACCCTCCTCCTCACTCTACAGCTTCCTCCAGCGACTCTTAAGCTCCCCAAGGATCCCCTGGACCCCAGTCACCAAGTGTCCATCCTCTCCAAAGATTCCCTCCCACCTCTCTTCACTCTCCTTGCCCTCAGCAATCTAGAAAGGTACTTGGATGGCCTCTCTCCTTCTTCCAGCCCCTGCCACCTGAGCCTTGCCACCATGCCCTGTATATGGCTCTCCTATTCCATCCTCCAGACCCCCTTCAGTACCTTAATCTCCATCCTCACTCTTGCCTCCCACCAATCCTCCTCCTCCTCCTCTCCTCTAAGCCCCTTCAATTCCAATCACTGCCATAATAGCTGCTCCATCCAGTGGGATGCCCACTTCCCCTTCATCTGTTAAAGTCTTCTTCTCTGCTTACTAGCCTCACCCTAGTACATCCTCATCACTTTCTTCATCTTCACCCACTGGGCCCCACTGGAGCCCCCTCCTCTCTCCATTTTATCATGCTAGACACCACCTCCCCCTCCCATCTCTCCCACAGGTCCCCATCTGCCAGCAAATCACAATTGAGCTGCCAATGTCCAGGTCCCTCCCCACTACCCCCAAAGTTCCCCTACCCCATCACCCCCTAGTGATCTGACCAGGGGCACCAGACCACCCCAAGTTCTTGCCAAACATCTCCTCCCCAGCAGTCAGCCAAAAGTACCCAATCAATCCTCATCCCTAGTCCATCAACACAATGGGTGAAAACCTTCTTCTCACCCCACTTGGCTCTCTCCAGATCACCCAGAGCACTCAGTCTCTCAATCTCCTCTCATCTGCCCAGTCTACCACTCCATCCTACAACTCCAGTACCTCCATCCAACCATTCCAGAGTTGCATCCCATACCATATTGAAATCCCCACCCGGGATATCCACTCCAGCTTCTATAAGTGATCCCTCTTCTAGCAACCTTTCCAACCAATCCACTCTCTCACCCCAGGCCACTGGACAGTAACATGATCCAACTACTATTGGGCCCCACCCTGGCCTCCTCCATATTCCCCAGACTAGATGATCACCCCATCCCCCAATGTCCACCAGTTCTCCTTTACCCCTGTGCACCAAGATCCCAACACTTACACACCATTCAGCCACTCCACCCCACTCTCTAGTCCAATTCAGCCTGTCCTCCTTTTTACATCTCACATCCTGTAGTAGAAAAAGATCTGCCTCTAAGCCTCAAAGCCATTCAAACATGTTCTGATGACACCTCATACCCTGCAGCCCATTGATATTCAGAGATAAAATGTTAGTTGTACTGTTCATAGGAAAAAAAAATGTTTATAGATAGTACTGTATTCCCCTCTCCTTCAAACTTCCAGCTCGATGTTCATCCTAGATAGATCCAGAAGACACTCTGCCTCCACCTCATCCTCCTCAATCTCATTCCTCACCACTGCAGCTGCAACCTCCCAAGCATCCTCATTATCTTTCTCCTCTGCTTCTTCTAGGTAATCTTTGCACACCAACTTCCACAAATCTGCCCCATCCTTCATCACCCAACAGTCCTCCACTATTTGCCCAGCCTCCTTTCTCAACTCTGCCTCCCTCTTTGTATCTACCTTATATCCCTCCTCCACCAATAAGATCATCATCACCTCTGTTAACAGTTTGTCCACCACTCTCTCTCCTGCCAGAATTCTCTGCCATTCTGCTCCCCCCAAGATATGGAAATCTACTTCTGCAAGTTCATTAGCCACCAGAACATTGAGAGTGGCCAGCAGCCATCCTGCTCCCCCAATACAACAATATGACCAGCACCTGGGGTCATGGGCCTCTTGCTCTCCTTGGGTCCACCATAACCCTTAGCATCTCCTCTCTCAACTATACCAGAGCACTTCTTCACCCCAACCACCAATCCTCCAAGTGCATAATCCAGAACTTCAAAACTAACATACTGCATCCTCTTCATCACCACATCCTTCCTCTCATTCTCTTGCTCCAGAATGCTATTCAAGATCTCTCTTGTTCTAACCTGGTCTCCCTCTTCCTCATCCAGATCAGTGAAGAACTCTGGCTCATCATCTCCAATAACCTTCTTCTGCCAGGGGGCATGCTGTGAGTTTGCAAGACCACCAGTGAACCCCAGCAGAGGCACTATCCCAGCACCTGACTTCTTCTTTAAACTCACCAGTAGATACTTCTGCATCTGCCTCCCCCTCTCTCTCTCCCAGTTCTTCTTATCCACTTGCACCCTCCTGCCATCAATCTCCTCCACCACTGTCACATCCTCAAAGGCCTTCCAGGCCTTCACTTTCTGCTCCACAGCCCCTTCCAGCTCCCCCAATACCATCAGTAGATCCTCTTCCTCCTCCTCAGTCCCCATTACCCTCAATATCTTATACTCCACTGGGCTTCACTTCAATACCTTTGGCCAGTCACTTGTCTTCCCCATCACCTCCTTCTCAGCCACCCTCAGTCTCACCTCCACATCTCCTGTCCTGAATGTCATCCCCTCCCATATCTGAAAGCTGATATCCATAACATTCCCATACTCCCTCATCACCTTACTGACTCTGCCCCTCATCTCCTCCACTGACACCATAGGGACCCCTTTGACCACTAGGTGCACCACCCTAGGGTCTCAGTGCAAGCTTCTCGACATTGGAACCACCACCTTGCCTACAGTGATCTCCTTCGACAGAGCCTCCACCAGATACTTCTCTTCTACATATCCAACTTCAATGCCCTCCAGCCCCTTCAGAAACTTCACTGATGCCACATCTACCAGCTGCTTCCCCAGTAGCCCCAAAACCATCTTTGCCATCACTGCCAGGCCCCAGAAGCTCATCGTGACTGAGATTGACTTCTTGAGCAATAGTACCACCACTAGGCCCATTACATCATCCAACAGATTATCCCAGTACACTAGCCCCAATCCCCCCTGGCTCCCTTTGCCACTATCAGCAGTCACATCTGGATTTTTTTCCAGATTAGCCATCACACCACCATCAGTAGTCCCATTTACTATGCCAGTCACATCTCTCCCAGCCCCCACCTTTCCTCTCCCAGAGAGCACTCCTTCAGTACTTCCAGGCTTCTCCTTCTCTTTCCCCACAGTCTTCCATCCCTCAGTCCTCTCTCCCCCTCTGCCATTCTTGACTGCCACAACAAAGCTCACTGCCCCACCATCTCCAGCTTTCCTGCTCAACTCCTGCCCTCCTCCTACTCCTCCACCCATCAATGGTCCAAAGAACCCTTGCTCCAAACCTATCCCTTCTTTGCCATGCTGCCATTTGAAGGCTGGCCCATCTCCCACACCAATATGCTTGCCAGGACCTTATTTAGTTGCCATCACCTTAAGAGTTTTCTCTAAGAAATAATGAAAAGTATGTCAAAAGTGTATGTGGAAATTTGTGTAATGTGAAAGTTACCAGAGAGAGATATAGATGACAGGTAAAGGTCTTTCCACAATCACAGTATCCTTTCTTGACAAAGTCTTCATTTTACTCCTTAACTTCCTTACTGGTAGGATATCTTTTCTGATATTTGTCATAGGTGGGCAGAGTGATCTGAAGGGCTTAAGTAATAGTGTAGGAACTATTATTGTCTCTTTTGATTGTGAGAGTCTCTACAGATTGATGGGAAAGGACCTTCTGTTGTTCTTGGTAGGTCATCTTGAAGGTCTTTAGTGTTGGGGGTTGTGCTTGACTGAGGACTGGTGCTCATTTCAGTTTATCTCTGTCTTTGATTGCTGGCATTAGAACCTTCTTGAGATTCAGAGTTCTGCAGTTGCTGCAGTCATCTCTTAGTAAGTAGAAGTAGTTGTAGTACTTGTATATGCCTAGGCAGAAGGCTTGCATGATTTAATTTTCTACCAGTGAGGGTGGCAGTTGTATGGATGGTCCTGTGAACTCAAGTACTGCTCTTTCATTGTTGGCTCTATCAATACTTGCTTCTAGACTGTCAATGTCAATGACTCCAACAAAGAGGTCTTCTGGTTCACTGTCTTAATCTTCAGGGGCATCAAAGTCACTTCCCAGCTCTTGCAGGAAATTGGCTTCACTCTCATCTTCTATTGTAGTAGGGGTGTCACCATGTTATTGCCATTCTATCTCTGAAGCTTGGCTTGCTTTCCTTGATGATCCTCTTGACTCAATTGGCATCTTGTGCTTCTGTTTATTAATAGAAAAGACTAGAAGTTGCCTCTTGATGTCCACATTTACTCCAACTTAGTGTAGCCAGTCAGTTCCCAGGATCAGATCATAGAAGGTTGCAGGGGTCACAATAGCTTGAGGTACATTGAGGCAGGCTTTCTTTACTTGAATGGGAATGTCTCATACAAGTTCAAGGGGAGTGAATGCTAATCCACCTGCCATGATGACTCTTGCCTTTGTTCCTATGTCAATTCTCCAATCAATTCTCTTTAATATTCTTTGAGTGATGATACTGACTGCTGCTCCAGTATCAATGAGGATTTTGACATTTTCTCCATGTACTTTTCCATTTGTGAGTCTTGTAGATTGATGTTCTTGATGTCAATTTTCATGCATCATATAGATAGTGCTGGGCTCTTATATATGTAGTCTTTAAAAAGAAAGCCTCTTGGTATCTTTCTTGGCTTTCTTCAGAAATTTTTATCTAACTTCTGGAATATTTTTGAGGACTTACTTAATGGTGAGACCTGCATTCTGTTGACAGATTTGTTCCCAAAGTGAGGCTGCTGCATGGGGTTTGCTGCTCCTCCAGTATTTGGATCCTTGGGGGTAAGGTCTCTCATTTCCGATAGACATCTCATCTGCTAAGGATTCTATACTCATGTATTCATCTTCTTCAAGATCAGACAAAAAAGTAGTCCTTGATGCTCTTGATGGTCTGGCCTCAGGCTCAGGAGTATCTCTTCTCACTTGCTTGTCATTTTCCTGAGAAGTGTCCAAGAAGGAATACCAATGTCTTGGGTACTTGCCTATGGATACTGTCACTGGCAATGGTGGTGGAAGTGGGGTCCTTAGAGGTCTTCCTCATCCTCTAGTCTATGTTGAGGTAGTATCTCAAGTTACCTTGGAAGAGAAGGCTTCATAGTATGGATAGGTGTTATCTTGACTATAAAGCCAGACTGCTTTTTCTCATTTCCTACATCTCTTCATCCACCTGGATGAGATTGATATTTCTGTTATTGGACTGGGTAGCTTGCTTTCTTGGGCAGAACATTTGGATGCGACCTTGATTTCTGCAGTTAAAACAAGTAGAGACATAGGAACCTGTTGTAGATAGACCTACAGTTATGACTAATAGTGCTTGAGAACTCCTATTGTCTTATTGTTAGTAGTCTGGTCTGCTATTATGACAATAGTCTTGTTGTCTTCCACCTTAGTTCTTCAGCTGTGATACAGCAATGGCTAGGTCTTTCATCTGTTTGGTAAGTATGGTCATAGAGTCCTCTTGAGCTCTTAATGGTAGCTGCTGCTGTTGTTGTTATCTGTATTGAGTTGGAGTCAAGAGAGGGGGCCTGTTCTCATAGATGGCAATCTGGGCTCTAAGGTAGGCATTCTCTTATTCTACTATAGTTCTGCAGGTCCTTAAGGCCTCAACTCTGATTGATTCATAATGTTCTTACACTTGCTGGGCTGGCCTGTAGTCTGCTTCCCAACATTCGTGCACTCCAGCAACATGCTGCTCAATGCTTGGATTACTCATTCTAATAACTTGTCTTTAGAGCTCTAGATATAGACTGTTGAGGAAAGTGATTGAAGCTAGTACCAGTTGAACTACAGACTGCAAGGTTACTTTGATCATTTGAGCTTAGATCTGATAGTAGAAAGTCTTTGGGGTTTTGTTGGCTACTTGCTCATATGTTAAGGCCTCCTGTGCTTTTTATTGTCACTCAAGACCATTGAACTGAGTGTAGAGCCATTCCTTATAGATTTTGTATCTGAGTATGTAATTTGAATTCAGTGCAAGGTGGGCATTTTGTTCTTCTTTGTGGATTTCTCCTCTATTCTACCTGGCTTGATTATATCTCTAAAGAGCTGGGCCTCTCAAAAGTGACTCCACAATCCTAAGCTATCTCTGTTCATCGCATTGCTTAGTAGCTACTTGAATCTCAATTTCTCTGATAAACTCCTCAATGGCTTCACTGTCTGCTACATGGAACTTCTGGAGGTAGCTCATGTCTGGCTCATATTCACTATCTTTACTTCTAAGTTCAGTTCAGAGATAGTGTTCCTTGATGGTCCTTGTAGAGATGAAGATAGTAAGGGTGCTTGATATAAAGAAAGTGCTGGCAAAGAGCAGTGTCTCAGTAGTGTAGGAAATCTGATTGACTGATAGTGGTTGTTGAATACTGAGGTACTAGGAAGGCTTATGTTCCTTGTTTCATATGGATAGTGGCAGGGAGTAAGTGACTAAGGCACTGAGGCTCAGATGATTGACAGGGTAAGTAAACTAATATAACTAATATTGAATTCAACTGCTTCTTGTTATTGTGAAGCAATAAGGTCTAATTCATCTTCCTGGAAGTCTATATTGCTATCTGTATAGTGATAGAGGTTGAATTTATCTCTTAAGTAAAATGGATGGTAGTCTTCCTCTCCTTCTGATGTTTCAAAGTATACTTCTAGTGGAGTTGTAACATTTTAGTGTAGTTTATTTCTTTTCTTTATCTTTCTAGTACTTTCCATAACCTTCCAGTATCTTCCGAATGATTAGAAATCCTTTCTTGGCACTAAACCACAGCTAGAACATTCTAGTCACTGCTATTCTAGTCTTAGCTAGTTACAGAATATCATGGAACATTGCAGAACTTTATTTTACATCTTTGCCAAGAACTTTCCTCTTGGCATTTCCATTGATTTCTCAGATTCTTCTGGATCCTTCTTTCAGATCTTGTATAAATATCCTCTCTGTTCTCATGAATAAAGCTCAGAATATTTTCTCTCAGAAACCACAAGATCTTCCTGAACTCTTAGTAACTCTTTGAGCTACTTGGAATGTCTAGAATTTAGTCACTTCCTCATTAAAGAAATCAGAACTGTTACACTTGGTAGCAGCAGTTAAGTTACACCTTGCTTAAATAGGAAACCTCTCAAGAACCTGCCACAACACTATGTCCATGGAGGCCAATGACTGGGGCATACTTCTTATAACAACTATATCGCACAGAACATACCCTACATTCAGCAAGAAGAAGAGGAGGAACAGCCAATTCCTACTCAGGCATCTGGGACCTTAGAAAGCCTCTTGCACACTGCATTGGCTCAAATTTCCCAACTTCAAGAGCAACTGGACAAGAAGGAGAGCAAACATATTCTTCCACTATCATTCATGTTACACACACTTTCAAACACACTTTCGAATAGTTTATTGGAAAAAGCGACTAACAAAATGGTGACGATTCAATCTCCCGGTTGGTGTACTGGGTCAAGACCTGCGGTAGCATTTCAATGACAGCAAGGAAAAGAAGGGTATGGACTGGGGATGGGGTCTTTTGGGAAGGTGACTATCAGGAGCAGTCAAGGAGCTGGAGGAGAGGAGAGGAGTGAGGAACTGGGGAGCTTTGCAGCAGCAGTGAAGAGTGGAGCTGGAGGGGGTAATAAGGAGGGCTGGCAGCAAGTTGGAGGGGTGAAGGGAAAGCTTGGTGGCAGTGGGAATGCTAGGCCAGGTAGTGGAGGGCAGAAGATGAGTGAAGGTGGGGCTAGCAGAGCTGATGTGACTGCTGATAGTAGTGAGACTGAGAATATGGAAAAAAAAGGAGATGTGACTGCTGATCAACCCAAGGGACTGGTTGGGGGATCCCCAATGATATGCAAGGGGGACCTGGCTGATGGTGTAATGGGGCTGGTGGTGGCACTGTTACTCAAGAAATCCATATTGAAGTTTGCAGTCATGCTTAGCTTCTGGGGGCTAGTAGTGACAGCTAGGGCAGTATTGGCACTTCTGGGCAGGCAGTAAAGTGAGGTGGCCTCAGTGAAGTTCCTGAAAGGGCTGGAAGGAGTGGAAGTTGGATTTGTCAAGGAAGAACATGTTTTGGTGGCAGTGGCTAAAGGGGTGCGAGTTGGAGAGGTCACTGTCCCGATGATAAGGTGTCTGTGCTGGGACCCAAGAGTAGTACATCTGGTTGTCAAAGGGGTCCCAATAGTATTGATGGAGGAGATAAAGAAAAGGGTTGAAAGGGCAATGCAAGAGTATGGTGAGGTAGTAGATGTTGGATTTCAGATGTGGGAAGGGATGTCATTCCGCACTGGGGATGTGGAGGTATGGCTGAGAATGGCTGGAAAAGAGGTGACAGGGAAGGGGGGGGATTGGCCCAGAGTACTGAAGTGGGAGCCCTTTGAGTGCAAGGTGTCTAGAGTCAGGGGCTTAGAGGAGGAGGAGGAGGACTTATTGATGGTGCTTTGGGAGCTGGAGGGAGCAGTGGAGCAGAGAGAGAAGGCATGGTGAGCCTTTGAAAGGACGACGATAGTGGTGGACATTAATGGAAAAATATTCAAGTAGACAAGGTGCTGTGGGAAAGGGCTCAGGGGAAGAAGCAGCAGCAGGTACTCCTCACGAGGCTTGGGGCAGGTGGAAAAAAAGAAGGGTCAGGGGCAAATGCAGAGGAGAGTGGAGGGCAGAAGGGGTCTGAAGGATCTATGTCCTCTGTGCATGCACTCTAGTGGAGTGAAGCAGGCATTGTAGAGAATAATCTCTTTGAGGACTGGGGGCCAGAGAGAGAGGCTGATGGGAATAAGGAGAATGAGAGACCAGGGGATGCTACTGGAGATGGAGGGGTGGTGATGGAGGATGTCATGATGAAGGGTGTGAAGAGTGTCTGATTTGGGGTCCCAGAATTGGCCCTGGGAGGTCAGGTAATTGGGGTGTCTGGGGAAAGCCTGGTGGATGCATTGGATGAGGAGTGAGATGAAGCAGCCAGTACAAGCTTAGATGGAGTACAGATGGTGGGGAAAAGAGCGATGATGCCAGGGGGTGAGCAGGTGGGAGAGGGGCCCTGGCTGCAAAGGTTGATGATGGAATTGGCAGATGAGAAGCTGGGGGATGTTGACTTTTGACTGCTGAGTGAGAAGGACTGGAGTGATATTCTGTGTGGGGTTGGCATGGTAGGGAAGCTGGTTATGATACACTTGGCAACACTACTAGAAGATGAGGGGTATGAAGTGGATGCTGCTAGAGAAGGGAAGTTGAAAGGAGTGGCATGTAGAATAGTGGTCAGGGGGTGGAATGCCTGGAATGGAATAGAGATATGGATAACAGTATGTGAGGACTATCACTCAATGATGGAAGAGAAGGACACTGAGGATGTACAAGAAATTTTGGTGGTGCTGGAGGCTAAGGAGAGGGAGGAGGTGGAGCTGAAAGCTGAGAGAGAGCTAGATTTGTCCAGGATGGATCAGGATATGGATATCTAGAGTGTGTATGCATCTCATATATTCCTCAATATGAATAGTACAACTAATATTTTTTCACTCAATGTCAATGGGCTAAGAGGATCAGGGAGATGTCAAAACATTTTTACATAGCTTAAGGATTTGGAAGCAGATGTTTTTCTACTTCAGGATATGAGATGTGAAGATGAGGTGGACAAGTTAAACTGGTTAAGAGAATGGGGAGAGGAAGAGGAATGGTGAGGAAAAGTTGGAATTTTGATAAGGAAAGACAAAGGGGAACTGAGAGACATGGGGGAGTGGGGAGATTGATTGTTATGTGGGGTATGGGCAAGGCCAGGGTGGGGCCCAGTAGTGGTGGGCTCTTGTTATTATCCAGTGGAAAGAGAAGAGAGAATAACTTAGATAGAGAAGCTGTTGGAAAGTGAGACTTTGGTGGAAGCTGGAGTTGACATTCTTAGAGGGGACTTTAATATGGTCAGGGATGCTACTGTGGACTGTTCTGATGGGGGCTTAGAGGGGACAGGTAGAAGAGGGGGACTGGATAGATGGGAGGAGATGGAGAGGCTGAGCATGTTGGGAGATGCAAAGTGCCATAAGTGGGAGATAGGGCAGTCTATACTCACTGGGTGCATGGACTGGGAACACAGATTGACTGGATCCTCATGGCAGACTGTTGGGGGATGGATGTCTGGAAGGCATTGGAGGTAATGTGGTGTCCCTGGTCTGATCACTAGGGGATAGTGGGGCAGGGGACTTTTGGGGGGAGTAGAGATGGGCCTGGACATTGGTAACTTAACTGTGCCTCGTTGAAAGACAAGGTGGTGTGGGAACAATGGAGGGTAGAGGTGGCAGATAGTATTGCATATTGGAGAAAGGAAGGAGTGGTCATAGGAGATCAGTGGCTGAAGCTGAAGGCTGCTACACAGGTGTACTGTGGGGAGGCGGAGAGAGCGAAGGGGAGGATTAGGAAAAAGCAAATGGTGGAAATCTCACGCTGACTGGAGGGCCTCCTGCAGGCATCTGCTAGGGGCCAAGAGGGGGCTGAGGAGGAAGGTGGAGAATGGAGGATGGAGAGAATGGAGGAGGAAATTGAAGAGCTGAAGGATGCCATAAGGGAGGAAGAGGAGCTACAGATGCAGGGGATAGTGGCACAACTGAGGTGGCAGGGGCTGGAGGAAGGAGAAAGGCCTATGAGGTATCTTACCAGGCTTTTAAGAGCATGCAAGGTGCAGCAGAGATGGGAGGTATTATAGGAGAAGATGGGAAGATGGTGACAGGGGTGCAGAATATCCTAGGTTTGCTCAAGGGGCAATGGGGAAACCTGTGGAGTGAGAAGGAGGGAGAAGAGGATGGCAGGGCTATTGGAGGCTTTCTGGAGGAGTGGACCCCACCAGGGGCCAAGGGGCTGGGGGAGCTGACCCACCCCATTCAGGAGGATGAAATTTCGAAGGTGTTGTCAGCTACAAAGAATGGGACAGCACCAGGGGAGGATGGGCTGCTATGGGACTTCTGGAAGAAAATGGTGAACATTGAAGGTGTGCTTGGGGAGATGAAGGAGATGTGTGGCACTGTGATTGACTCAGGAAATTGGCTAGGGGGACAGAAGTTAGGACTAGTAGTGCTCCCCTATAAGGATAAGGAGCTGAGAGAGGATTGGAAGAAATGGCGACCTATCATACTTCTGGATATGGATAGGAAGTTGATTACAAAGGTACTGATGGCATGACTACAGGTGGTGGCACAGCAATTTCTGGGGGAGGAACAGCATGGCTTTGTTGGCAAAAGGCTGATTAGGGATGGCATGGCATGGGTACATGGCATCATTGAAGGGGCAAGGGCAGCAGGGGTGGATGGAAGGTTGGTCTTCTTGGATCAAGAGAAAGCATACGACAGAGTGTGACAGATGTGGTTGGCCAAGGTTATGGATAGAATTGGAGTCCTGAGGAGATTAGGGTGGGCCATAGTACAGATGCTGGAGGGAAGCAAGGCTGCCATAATGGTGAATGGCCATCAGGGAGTTCCATTCTCACTGGGGAGAGGAGTGCTGCAAGGGGACCCATTGTCCCCTATTCTGTATGCTCTGTCATTGGATCCACTTCTGGATCAGATTAGAAGGCAGATTGGTGGGTTGACAGTGTTAGGAGTGACCTGAAAGATGGGTACCTTTGTAGATGACATGGTGGTTGGGCTGGGCTCAGTCCAAGATGTGGGGAAGCTCAAGAAAACAGTTGGCTGATATGAAGGATGTTCAGGCCAGAAGCTGAACTGGCACAAATGTGAGATGATGGTTCTTGGGAATGGAATAATTGGTGGCGATATTATAGGAAAAGTGGTACCAGCAGGAGAGGCAGTCCAATACTTGGGCATCTTCCTCTCTGTATATGGGTCAGTGCTGCTGAAGGCTTAGTGGTAAGGGAAGGTGCAAGCCTGGGGGGAGGTACTAAAAAGCTAGGGGGGATGTCATATCTCTTTGGCAGGATGGGTGATGATTCTGAATGTCTACTGGATGCTGAAGCTTTGGTGCCTGGTATATCACTTGGATTTCCCAGCCTAGGTGGTGAAGAGGTTGCTTAGGCTGGTGAGGGATTTGATATGGACTGGGAGGAGAAGTCAAATTAGTTGGGAGATTATGGCACTACTAGTGGAGCATAGTGGCCTGGGACTAGTGGACTTTCCTAAGAAGTTTCCCTGCCTGCAAGCATAGTGGCTCCAAAGAGCCACAGTGCTGAAAGGGGGAGGGTGTCCCTAATGCAAAAGGTGTGGGAAGCAAGATATGCCCCCAGAGGATCATCCAGAGACCTTTTGGAGGTGGTCAGATGTGGTTGTAGTAGGAGGCTCAGATATTGAGGTTTCTGGTGGAGAGTGATTGAGGGAGGTCATCAGATTGGACTTCAATGGGCAGAGGAGGACTGGGGGCCAGAGATGTGGCAGTGGTATAAGCTGCTACTAGGAGGGTCACCAGAAATCGATTTCTGTCTTGGTGATGAAGTGTATAGCCAATAGGGCTTTGGCTTGGACCGCTGGCTAGTTGGGTGGCAGGGAGTGGGGATTGGAGAGGAGTGGGATTGATCTGGCCTATTTGCTTGGAGGGCAGGAGTGAAGAAGTGGATCCCCCCAAAGCTCTGGGTGGTGTGGTGGAGAGTAATGAGGTGAAATGTGATGCTGAATTATAGGACTGGGCACTTGGTGGCTGGAGGGAACTTTGAATGTAAGGAGTGCTTGGGATTTGGGCAGGCTGGTGGGGTGGTGCAGACCCCAGAGCATTGGCTAGGAGAGTGCAAGGTGTTAGAGGACTTTTGGAGAGAGGTGGAGCAGTGTATGGGTAGGGTAATTAGGGAGCAGGAGCTGAGGAGGTGGGATGTACTTCGGGAAAGAGTGCTAGGCATAATAGGCAATGAGTGGCTCACACTGGGTTGGGTCATCACAGTGTAGGTAGGGATGAGGACACTGGTTGGCAGTATTCAAGGATGGAAAGAAGTTGACCCTGGGGGAAAAGATGGGGAGGTGGTAGTGGTTGATGAAAGATATACTGACAGGTTGGTAAAGGGGCTGGGGCTCTGGGGAGGGGAGCCATAAGAAGCTAGTTGAGGTCATATTTAGTAAGAGTGAGGGACGAGTGCAGGTAGTTGGCAATGAGATAGTGTTTGAGAGTGGGAGTGGGGGGGAGAGTGAGTGTAGAAGTAAGATAGTATGGCATAGGTTGGGGCAACTGATGTGGCATGAGGACAAATACAATGTTTAGATATGTGTCTTGGTAATAAATGTGGCTACGGCCTATAGAGAAAA
>RQIL01042325.1:0-15573 GCA_003951145.1 Jimgerdemannia lactiflua | reverse complement strand
CCTTGCAAACACTACCTCCCTACTCACCACTTGTACCCTCCTCTCACTCTTGTCATATATGGTCTTCACTAATTTCTGACAGCAGCCTCTCTAGGGGCCCCACCCTTTCTGCCACCCTGATAGCAAGTCAACTAGTAATCCCTTCTACCTTGCCACCTTCTTTTTCTTTGACATCAGTCTGCTCTCCTCAAACACCACCTGTTAGTAGCCTGCAAGCCCTACCCATATTACTAAGGCCCACCCCAACATGAGCCATTCATCACCAATACCCCCCAGCATTCTCTTCTTCAACACCTCCCAGCAACCAATCCCCTGACTCCTGTAGCACCCACCCAGCCTACTTCCAATTACCTCCCAGAATCCATCCAGCACTTTATACTCTTTCAGCCAATATTTCAGGGTCTGTACCACCCCCCCTCCTGTCCTACTCTCTGACACTCCTCACACCCAAAGGCCCCTCCTGGGACCAGATGATCTGACCTGAAGTTCAACATCATATTTCACCTTAACACTCTCCACCAAACTACCCAATACTTGGGAGGTAACCACTTCTTCATCTCCATACCCCAGATCCACAGTCCTTTCCAGTCCCACTCCTCTCCAATCCCTACTCGCTACCATCCTTCAGGCCAAAGGTCCAGCCCTACACCACTCTGACTTTCCGCTCTATCTCTCAAATCAAAGTCCATTGCCAGCACCCCACCCAGTAGCAGTCTATGCCACTACCACCCTCCTCCTCCCTGCTGCTCCACTGCAGCATGGCTCTTCCACCTAATATCAATTCTATGTGCCCCTTTGGCCACCCCCCACCAGAACCCCCTATACTAGAGTCATCGACTCCCTCCCTCCTCCACCAATGTTGAGAGGTCTCCAGAGGACCCCCAGGGGGCAAACTTCATCTCCCACACCTTCTGCATCAGTGGGACCCAACCACCCCCTTTCAGCATCACCACTCTCTTCAACCACCATGCCCAGAGACAATGTAGATGCTTTGGGAAATCCATCAGGCCCAGGCCCCCTCTCTCCACTGGCATCTCCAAGACCTCCCACTTAATCTAACTTCAGCAGCCTACTCAAATCCACTCTCTCACCATCTTCAGCAGCCTCTTGACCACTCATGTCAGAAAGTCCAGATGGTATACCAAATACTACAGCTTCAGAATTTAGTAAACATTCAAAATGATCACTCTACCAGCCAGAGAGATATGTTGCCCTTCCCAGCTCCTCAGTACATCCCCCACCCTCTCATCTTGGCCTCCCACTATACCTTAGACAGGACTGATCCATACACTGAGAGAAAGATCCCTAGATACCTCACTGCCTCCCCAGGGAGGATGATTGTTCTAATAATGCTCCCCTCCAACCAAGCCATTCCCCAATATCATTGTTTCACACTTATGCAAGTTCAGCTTCTGTCCAGAGTACTATTCATATTATCCTATAGCCTTCTTAAGCTCTGCTACATCTGCAATAGTGCCCAGGCCCACCACTATATCATCCACAAATGCCCCCACTTTTCAGTTCACACCCAGCACAGTCAGCCCTTTGACTCTCCTCCTGACCCTGTCTAATAAGGGCTCTAAGGATAGAGCATATAGAATGGGTGACAGGGGGTCTCTCTGGTGAACCCCTCACCCAAGGGGGAAGGCAGCTTCCTTGTGTCCATTCATTATGATTGCTGCCTGACTACCCTCCAGAAGGTAGACAATTACATTCTCTAGCTTCTCAGAAATCCCAATTCTTTCCAGCACCTTTCTCAGCCAGACTCACCTTACCCTATCATAGGCTTTCTCTTAGTCTAAGAAAACCAGCCTGCTATCTACCCCTGCAGCCCTTGCCCCTTCAATAATCCCATGCACCTAAGCTATGCCATCCCTAATCAATCATCCCCCAACAAAGCCTTATTGCTCTTCTCCTAAGACCTGTTGTACCACTACTTGCAGTCTTGCCACCAACACCTTTGTGACCAACTTTCTGTCTATATCTAGAAGTATGATTGAATGCCAATTCTTCCAGTCCTCCCTCTGCCCCTTATCCTTGTAGAGAAGTGCCACCAACTCCAACTTCTGGCCACCCAGCCAGGATCTGGACTCAATTATCTCATTACACATATCCCTCATCTCCTGGCACACCTCCTCTACCTTCACTATCTTCTTCCAGAAGTCCCACAGCAGCCCATCCTCTCCAGGGGCAGTCCCTGACTTAGTGGCTGCCAGTACCTACAGGATCTCCTCCTCTCTCACTGGTCTCATCAGCTCTCCAAGCCCCTCTACCACCAGGGGGCACTAGTCCTCCAAGCATTTCGCAATGGCCTCACTGTCTGCTCCTCCCCCCTCCTCACTCTACAACTTCCCCCAGCAACTCTTAAGCTCCCTAAGGATCCCCTGGACCCCAGTCACCAAGAAGCCATCTCCTCCGATGATCCTCTCCCACCTCTGCTTCACTCTCCTTGCCCTCAGTAACCTAGAAAGATACTTTGTTGACCTCTCTCCTTCCTCCAGCCCCTGCTACCAAAGCCTTGCCACTATGCCCTACACATGGCTCTCTTCCTCTATCCTTCAGACTTTCCTTAGCTCCTCAATCTCCATCCTCACTCATGCCACCCACCAATCCTCCTTCTCCTCCTCTCTCCCATACCCCTTCAGCTCTGATTACTGCCATAATAGCTACTTCATTCAGTGGGATGCCCACATCTCCTTCTTTTGCTGAAGTCTTCCTTGCTGCTTCCCAGCCTCATCTCAGTACATCCTCACCACCTCCTTCAGCTTCACCCACCAGAGCCCCACTGGAGCCTCCTCCTCCCTCCATCTAGTTATACTAGACACTACCTCTCCCTCCCATCTCTCCCACAGGTCCTCATCTGCCAGCAGAGCACAATTGAGCCACCAATGTCCAGGCCCTTCCCCACTACCCCTAAAGTTTCCCTACCCTAGCACCCCCCAATGGTCTGACCAGAGATACCAGACTACTCTCAGTTTCTGCCAGACATCTTCTCCCCAGCAGTTAGCTGAGAGCACCCAATCAATTCTTATTCCAAGCCCATTGACCCAATGGGTGAAAATCTTATCTGCTCCCCACTTTACCCTCTCCACATCCCCCAGAGCACTTAGCCTCTCAATCTCCTCCCACCTGCCCAACCCACTACTGCAACTAACTACTCCAGCACCTCCATCAGACTAATCCAGTGTGGCATCTCACACCTTATTGAAATCCCTACTCAGGATATCCACCCCAACTTCCATCAAAGACCTTTCCTCCAGCAGCCCTTCCAATCAGTCCACCCTCTCACTCTGGACTGCCAGACAGTAATATGATCTAACTATTATTGGGCCCCACTCTGGCCTCCTCCACATTCCCCACATTAGACAATTCCCCCATCTCCCAATATCCACTAGTTCCTCTTTACCCCTGTATATCAAGATCTCAATACTTCCATGCTATTTAGCCACCTCACCCCATTCCTTAGTCTAATTCAGTCTATCTACCTCTTCTTCATATCTCATATCCTGCAGTAGAAAAAGATCTGCCTCTAAGCCCTGTAACAATTCAAACATATTCCAATGTTACTTCACATCCTGCAGCCCATTGACATTCAAAGATAAAATATTGATTATACTATTCATAGAGAGAAATATTTATAGATAATGCTACTTTCCCAGCTCCTTCAAACTTCCAACTTGATATCCATCCTAGACAGATCCAAGAGATACTCCGCCTCTACCTCATTCTCCTCAAACTTATTTCTTATCAATGCAGTCACAACCTCCTGAGTATCTTCATCATCTTCTCCTCTGCTTCTTCCCTATAGTCCTCACAGACTGACTTCCACAATTCAGCCCCATCCTTCATCACCCAGCAGTCTTCCACTACTTGCCCTGCCTCCTCCCTCAACTCAGCTTCCCTCTTCACATCTACCTCATATTCCTCCTCTGCCAATAGGATTGCCATTACCTCTATCAACAGTTTATCCACCACTCTCTCTCCTGCCAGGATTCCCTGCCACTCTGCCCCCTCCAGGATGCAGAAATCTACCTCAGCAAGTTCATCTGCTGCCAGATCATTGAGAGTGGCCAGCAGCCAACCAGCCCTCCCGATACAACCAGCACCTGGAGTCATGGGCCTCCTACTCTCCTTGGGCCCACTATTGCCCTCAGCATTCTCTCCCTCAACTATACCAGAGTGCTCCCCCTCTACCCTAACTACTAATCCTCCAAGCACAATATCTGGAACTCCAAAACTCACATGCTGTGTCTCCTTCATCACCACATCTTCTCTCTCAGTCTCTTGCACCAAGATGCTAACCAAGGTCTCTCCTATTCTAACCCAGTCTTTCTCCTCCTCATCCAGATCAACAAAGAACTTAGGCTCAACTTCTCCAATAACCTTCTTCTGCCAGGGGGCATGCTGTAAGATCTCAAGGCCACCAGTGGACCCCAGCAAGGATACCACCCCTGCATCTGCCTTCTTCTTAAAACTCACCAGCAGATCTTTCTGCATCTGCCTCCCCTGCTCCCTCTCCCATGCCTTCTTATCTATTTGCACCTTCCTACTGTCAATCTCCTCTACTACTGTCACATCCCCAAAAGCCTCCCAGGCCTTCACCCTCTGCTCCATAGCCCCTTCTAGCTCCCACAATACCATCAGTAGATCTTTTTTCTCTTCTTCAGTCCCCCTCACCCTCAATATCTTGCACTCAACTGGGTCCCACTTCAAAGCCCTTGGCCAGTCACTTGCCTTCCCCATTGCCTCTTTTCCAGCTACCCTCAGTCTTATCTCCACATCTCCTGTCCTGAATGTCATCCCCTCCTATATCTGAAAGCTGATATCGACAACATCTCCATACTCCTTCATCACCTCACTGACCCTGCCCCTCATCTCCTCTACTGACACCATAGAGACCCCCTTGATCACTAAGTGCACCACCCTAGAGTCCCAGTGCAGGCACCTTGACATCAGAATCACAACCTCACCCACTGTGATCCTCTTTGACAGTGCCTCCACTAGGTATTTATCCTCCACAAAACCAACCTCAACTCCCTTCAGCCCCTTCAGGAACTTCACTAATGCCACATCTTCCAGCTACTTCTCCAGCAGCCCTAGAACCATCTTCACCATCACTACCAGGCTCTGGAAGCTCACTGTGACTGCAAATTTGGAGATTGACTTCTTGAGCAATAGTATCACCACCAGGCCCATTACACTATCTGACAGATCATCCCCACACACCAGCCCCAATCCTCCCTGGCTCCCCTTGCCACCATCAGCAGTCACATCTAGATTTTTTTCCAGATTGACTGTTACACCACCACCAGCAGTCCCAGCTACTATGCTAGTCACACCTCTCTCAGTCTCCTCCAGAGAGCACTCCATCAGTACTTCCAGACTTCTCCTTCTTCTTCCCCACTATCTTCTATCTCTCAGTTCCCTCTCCCCCTCCACTGTTCTTGACAGTCATTGCAAAGCTCACTGCTCTGCCATCCTCTGCCTTCTTACTTGACTCCTGCTCTCCTTCTACTCCTCCACCCATCAACAGTCCAAAGAACCCTAGTCTCAAACCTATCTCTCTCTTACCATGCTGCCATTTGAAGGCCAGCTCATCTCCTACACTAGTATGCTTGCCAGAATCTTGTTTAGTCACCATTGCCTTAAGAGTTTTCTCTAAGAAATAATGAAAAGTATATTGAAAGTATGTGTGAAAATTTGTATAATGTAAAAGTTATTAGAGAGAGATGGTGGATTCAAGGTTCTTATAGAGTAGGGTCCTTTCTCTTGATATAGCTTTTGTGGACATCTTCACTAAGATGAACACTTCAATGTTTACACCAGTAACAAGTGAAGGTCTTTCCACAATTATAGTGTCCTTTTTTGACAAAGCCTTTATTTCACTCCTTGACTTCTTTACTGATTGGGTATCTCTTCTAATACTTATTATAGGTGGGCAAAGTAATCTGAAGAGCTTAAGTAATAGTATAAGAACTGTTGCTGTCTCTTTCAATTGTGAGAGTCTTCACAGGTTAATGGGAGAAGACCTTCTATTGTTCTTGATAGATCTTCTTGAAGGTCTTCAGTGTTAGAGATTGTGCTTGGCTGAGGACTAGTACTTATTTCAATTCATTCCTATCATTAATTACTAGCATTGAAACCTTCTTGAGATCCAAGATTCAGCAGTTGCTGTAGTCATCCCTTGGTGAGTAGAAGTAGTTGAAGTGCTTACATATACTCAGGTAGAAGGCTTACATGATTTGGTTTTCTATCAGTAGGGGTGGTGGTTGTGTGGATAGTACTGCTCTCATATTGTTGGTTCTATTGATATTTGCTTCTATATCTTTAATATCAATGACTCCAACAAAGAGTTCTTCTGGTTTACTATCTTGATTTCCAGAGACATCAAAATCACTTCCCATTTCTTACAGAAAATTGGCTTCACTTTCATCTTCTATGGTAGTAGAAGTGTCACCATATCCTTACTATTCTGTCTCTGAAGCTTCCTCAATGATCCTCTTGACTCAATTGGTACCTTGTGCTTCTGTCCATGGATAGAGAAGACTAGAAGTTACCTCTTGATGTCCACATTTGCTCTGACTTGATGTAGTCAGTCTGTTCCCAAGATCAAGTCATAGGAGGTTGCAGGGGTCACAATAGCTTGAGATATATTGAGGCAGACTTTCTCTACTTGAATGGAGATGTCTTGTATAAGTTCAAGGGGAGTGGATGCTGATCTATCTGCCATAATATCTCTTACCTTCATTCCTTCATCAATTCTATATCTGATTCTTTTCAATATTCTCTGAGTGATGATACAGACTGCTGCTTCAGTATTGATAAGAATTTAGATATTTTCTCCATGTACTTTTCCATTGCAAGTCTCATAGATTGATGTTCTTGATGCCAATTTTCATACACCACATAGATAATACTAGGCTCTTATATATATGGTCCTTGATAGAAAGTCTCTTGGTTTCCTCCTTAGCTTCCTTTAGGAATTTTCGTCTTACTTCTGGGGCATTCTTGAGGACTTGCTCAACAGTGAGGCCTGCATTCTGTTGATGAATCTGTTTCCAAAGAGAGGCTGCTATATGAGGTTTGCTACTTCTCCAATATCTGAGTCCTTGGGGGCAGGGTCTCTTATTTCTGATAGGCATCTCATCTGCTGAGGACTCTATACTCATATGCTCATCTTCTTCAAGATCAGGCAGAGAAGTTGTCTTTAATGCTCTTGATGGACCAGCCTCAGGCACAGGGGTGTCTCTTCTATCTTGCTTGTCATTTTTCCTGGAGAGTGTCTGATAAGGAATACCCATATCTTGGGTGCTTATCTGTGGATATTGTTATTGACAAAGGTGGTAGGAGTGGGGTCCTTGGTAGTCTTCCTCATCCTCTGATCTGTGAGGAGTGGCATTCCAAGTCACATTGGATGAGAAGGCTTCACAGTATGGATAGGTGTCATTTTGACCATGAAGCTAGGCTACTTCTTTTTCCATTTCTAATATCTCTTCATCTATTTGAATAAGTTTGACATTTCTGTCATTAGACTGAGAAGCTTGCTTCCTCAGGTAAAAACTTTGGATATAGTCTTGATTTCTATAGTAGAAACAGGTAGGGGTATGGAAACTCATTGTAGCTGAGTCTGTAGTTATGGCTAGTAGTGCTTGAGAAGAACTCCTATTGTCTTGTTGTCAGTAGTCTGGTCTATTATCACAACTGTAGTCTTGTTGCCTTCCACCTTAGTTCTTCAGCTATGCTACTATAATGGCTATATTCTTCATCTGTTTGGTGAGTATGGCTATAGGATCTTCTTGAGCTCTCGATAGTGGCTACTATTACTATTGTTGTCTGAATGGAGCTTGAGTTGAGGGAGGGGGCCTGTTCTCATAGGTAACAATCTGGGCTCTGAGGTAGGCATTCTCTTATTCCACTATAGTTCTGTGAGTTCTTGGGGATTTAGCTCTGATTGGTTCACAATGTTCTTGCATTTGCTGGGCTGGTCTGTAGTCTGCTTTCCAACATCCTTGTACTCTGGTAACTTATTGCTTAATATTCTAATAATCCATTCTAATGACTTACTTTTGAAGCTCCAAATATAGGCTATTGAGGAAAGTAATAGAAGCTAGTATCAGTTGGACTGTGGTCTATAGGTTTGCCAATAATAGAAACTCTTTGGGGTTTTATTGACTGCTTGGCTCATATAGATTAAGGCTTCCTGTACTTTTTGTTGACACTTGAGACCATTGAACTGGGTATAGAGCCAAGTCTTGTAGATGGTGTATCTTTCTGGGTAGTCTCTATTTGCTTGAAGATGGTTGGCACATTCTTCTCTATAGATCTCACCTCCATTCTGCCTAGCTTGGCTGTATCTCTGTAGGGCTGGGCCTTTTAAGAGTGATTCTATGATTCTGAGTTGTCTTTGGGCATTCCATTGCTTGGTAGATGCTTGCATCTTGATTTCTTCAATGAACTCCTTGATATCTTCACTGTCTGCTCTATAAAACTTCTAGAGATAGCTCATATCTGGCTCATCTTTGCTGTCTTCTCTATTTGAGTTTGGTTTGGGAGTAGTGTTCCTTGAAAGTCCTTGTAGAGATAGAGATGGTGAAGGTGCTTGATATATAGGAAGTGCTAGTAGGGGGCAATGTCTTAGTAATGTAGGAGATCTGATTCTTCTGACTAAGACTAGAGAGGATGTCCTTAAGAGTAGTGATCTCCTTGACTGATGGTGGCTGTTGAATACTAGGAGACTAGGGGGGCTAGCACTTCTGGTTTCTTATAGATAGTAGTGGAGAGTAAGTGACCAAGATATTGAAGCTCAGATAGATGCAAGTGGGCTAATATAATTGATGTTGAATTTGTCTGCTCCTTGTTATTGTGAAGTAATAAGGTCTTATTTGTCTTTCTGGAAGTCTGTATTGCTGTCTGTATGGTGATATAGATTGAACTTATCTCCTGAGTTATATGGATGATAGTCCTCTTCTTCTTTGAATATTTCAAAGTATACTCAGTCTATGAGAGTAGCTCAATTGATAGCTATAGTGATGTAGTCATTCCTGTCTAAGTTCTTCCTATAGATTTGGGTTTGGTACTCCTCAGGAAGGTCTTTTTCTAGATCTTAGAGCTAAAGGGGTTCTGGTTGTCCTCTAAGTTGTCTTCTCTCCCTTGAGGTCAAGCTATAATCTGGATCACTTCTTTTCTCTGATTCAGTTTTCTGGGTGCTGTTTCTGAACAGAGTTCTGGCTACTGTCCTGACAATAATATGGGTCTTCTTTTCTACTGAAGAGGACTATTGCTGGCCCTGAACTTATTGATAGCTAGATTCTTCTAAATTCTCCAATATAGATGACTGCTGGGTTTTTGAGCCAAAAGATCAAGTCTTTAAGATAATTATTCCCAGTTGAGCTCCAAAATATGGCATGTGATTTGTATAACTATATACTTCAAGTATGGCTCAACATGCCACTTGTGAAGTGCAGTCTGTATATCTGAGTATATTTATAACAGTTATAGGTTAGAAGTCATATAATTAGGTCATTTGATATATTATCAAAGTCAGTAAAGGCAAGTATGAGTAGTGCTCCCAAACAAATCAAATCAATTTGAATTGAATTGAATTTAGGTCCAATTCGATTCAATTTGATTTGTTGGGAGTACTAAGTGTGAGTGATAAGATTAATAATATTAATGGGAATTTAGATCAATGACTCAATTATTCAGTGGTCGATGACTTAATTACTAATACTAAAAAAGAGTTTCTAATGGTGATTACTTGGATCTTATTTGCTCAATAGATATAGCTTATATATAGTGGAGACTTGTATATGCAGTCTGTGATGGTCAGTCAGTTGGTTAGTAACTCTTGAATTTGACAGTTTATGATGCAGCAGATAAAGAAAATGGAGGTCAACAGCTCACTTATATGTTCAACTCATTAACTTGAGGATAGGTCTCTGGAATAACAACTGTTCTGGCTTTCCTAATAGTCTTATATTCTATGCAGGGTTCCTTGGCTGGGTTTTCTAGTCTTAATACTTGAATATACAGATCTTGAATCTTGAATATAGTCTGAGTGCATAAGTCTCACAATTTAAATGTGTGGCTGAGTTTAATGGGATCTTGGTGACAGTTTTCCTGGTGGTTTCTGTATTATAATGGTGGTCTTGAAACTTAAATAAGAGTTATTCTTGACTCTTGAAATCTTTTCCCAAAGTTTCTCAAAAACTTAAGTTGGTTTATCTTATACTAAACTTTTTGTTATTTAGATAAAAGCCAATTGACTGATGTTTATTCACTTATTCTTCAGGGCTATTTTATATATTGTGGTTACTACCTGGTTGCTATCTGGGACTAACTATAGTGTGGCAGCTGGGTATCATATATAGCTAAGTTATGCTATGCTATTGGTTTGCCAATGGCAAGATGTAGAGGTATGGGCTAGTTATGCTATTGGCTTGCCAGTGGCAATAGGTTAGCAGTTTATATTATTGGCTTGCTGGTGATGAAGTATAGTAGTTTATATTATCATAGTTAAACTATAGTACACTTGTGTGGGAGTATATTTATAAGCAACAAGAAGATACTGATCTGTACTTTAAATGGTATAGTACTCTTTATCAGTAGTAAGTAAATTATCTTGCTGAGTTGTGACTTCATCATTCTATTCTTTGAAAAGAAGAAGTATCAGCCAAGAGATGAGGGGGTAAAATAGTGGCCAATCATCTTCAATGACATTCTCCAATTCTTAAACAGCTTATATGTGGACAGAGGACTGATAAATTCTTTGCTATTTTCTTCTTCTTTTTCTTCTGAGAACTCATCATCCCAGTGTCAGAGGGGGCTACTTTGGGGACAAGATCTTGGAGTTCTTTCTCTTGAATAGAGACTTCTTGGGCTTCTTGGTTCGGTTCTCAGACAATGTGATGTGAAGTATGGCTAACAGAGTAGTGGTTGGAGTAACTGTTGGAATACTCGATATTACAACTTGATGTAAATCTGTGGTGCAGTGGAATTATATTATCAATTAGGCATGCAAAAGTACATAACTTGGAATATTAATAAAAATACTTCTTCTTATTTCTACTAAGTTCACAACAAAGATTATAAGCCCCATTAGTAAAAGCAGATAGTAAATACACCTCTTTAACATATGCTACACTATAATGCATAAAGATGTTAAACTCTAGAAGCCCAAGCTCAAGTACTACAGTACCAAGGATGAGTCTGGCAAATAACACAAGCAGAATGGGTACTGGCATGGGTACTGTCTCTCCAGCAATTACTCTGGTAGCAGCTATGATGACCAAAAAAATAATTCCTGTCTTTGATAATAAGAATTATGCTATATGGGCATATCATATGAGAAACCTCTTAGAGGAATGTGGTCTGGAGGATTACTGGAAGCCACAGGTACAAGTAATGAGATACAACACCACAAAGGATTGCAGGGTGCTAAGGGAGATTATGTTCACCCTATCAAATGAGTAAATGAAACTCATTATAAATACTATAACAGTGAATGAAGCCTGGGAAACCCTATAAAATCACCACTAATAAGCATCTGTATCCAACAGATTCAACCTGAAGAGACAACTATTCACTCTATAGAAGAAGCCCAAGAAGAGTATCCAGAAGTATATCAACTATGTCAATAATCTGATGAATTAGGTGAATTCTCTTTCTATACTGGTGGACCTTATCAGGAAGGAAGACAAGGTTCTGGCCCTTATAGGAGGCCTTCTCAAAGTGTACAATATGGTCATTTCTTCTATGTGGGAATCTGATAAACTTTCGGACTATAAATACATTGTTATGAGCTTATTAAATAATGAGTCGAGGCAGAACAATGGTGCCAATGAAGACTATAATAAGAAAGCATTCTATGGAGTACATGATCAAGGCAAAGAAAAGTAAAGCAAAGGATAAGGACAACAATGTGATAGTCAATGCACCAAATTTAGCAGTAAGTGCTTCTACTGTAATAAGTCTAGACATTACATATAAGATTGCAACCTCAAGAAGAAAGAAAGAGGTGATCAACATAGTCAGGTAAATGTTGTGGATACAAATAATCAAAGTAGAGATAGTCAGAGTATATTCTTCACAGAGACTGAGACCTACCCACAACTGATGAACAATGTGAGTATAAGTACTAATATTAACTATATGCCAAGCAGTACTAATATATATAGCAAGAAAATCTGGCTCATGGATTCTAGTACAATATAACATATAATAGTGCACTGTGAATGGTTCTCTATATATAAGAAATTCAAGCATTCTATCCCTATTAAGCTAAGTAACAATAATGTAATCTACACTCAGGGCAAAGACAATATCATCATATATTTACATGAGAAAGTCAATGAATCCTCAGACACATTTGTGGACATATTGTATGCTCCAGATATCAGTAAAAACCTCTTCTCAATAGGACAAATGATAGCCTGAGGAGATAAAAGAGTTAACATACATCTGAATAACATAATAGTAATTAATCTAAAGAACAATAAGGAATTAATATATACATTGAAAAGAGGGAATCTATACACAATCGACAGTATGCTAAATGGCACATTGGCACATTCTGCAATGGCAAATGATACCTAGTGTATATGGCATGAATGCTTAGGACACATTGGCAAAATAAGCTTAGAATAAATAATAAGGAATAGTTTAGTGAAAGGATTGCCAAACTGTATATCTCCAGATTTCTTTTGCAATAATTGTGCAGTGAATAAGGCTTCCCAGAGATCATTTCAGGAATGGACAAAATGAGAAAATGGTATACTCAATCTCATATATATGGACATCTATAGTTCCATATATATGTCATCACATTCTAAGAAGAAATACTTCATTATCTTCATTAATGATTACACTCATAAAACTTATATATACTTCCTTTCAGCAAAGAGTAAGACATTTGATAAATTCAAGGAATTTAAAGTAAGTATGGAGAACAAAATGAAACATCATATAAGGATGCTATACTCTGAAAATGGGACAGAATATGTGAATAAGTCCTTCAAACATTTCTTAAAAGAGCATAAAATATAACATAATAGAACAGCTCCTTATACTTTGCAACAAAATGGTATAGTGGAATGGTTCAATCAAACAATCATCAAGATGGCTTAAATAATGATGAATGCAGCTAGTTTACCACAATTCTTCTGGGCAGAAGTATTGAATACAGCAATGTATATACACAATCGATATACCTCTCAAGCTTTAAGTAAAGAATGTGGTGGTGAGCAATCTAAAGATAATAATCTTACTCTTGAAGAACTATGGAGTAAATCTAAGTCCGATATTTCACATTTATGAACATTTGGAAGCAAGGCTTACATAATGAATAAAGATAGTAATAGAGACAAATTTGAACCTAAGATAGATAAGTATACATATATTCCTTAAATATGATAGATTAGTATATAGATTGTGGAATTCACAAAAGCATGATATAGTCATTTCTTACAATATTCAATTCAAGGAAAGAGTAAAGAAATGAGAAATTTGCATAGAAGTTCCTATACCTATATTCAATTTACCAATGGTGAACAGAGTTATACTAATGATGAGTGGAAATACACCAACAGTGGGCACAACTATATCAATGGTTGGGACTTTGGCATTTATACCTATAAGATCAATAGTACAGTTATCCACAAAGCCACCTGAATCGAGAATTATAGAGATTATAGATAACAAAGAGGAAGAGGATACCTCTCTGAAGAGTAGAAGAAGTACAAGTCTAGACTAGATAATGAAGTTTGGATGGATTTAGGAGATTACTAGAATCTACCCAGGACATTCTGATACAAACAACATCATGTGAACTATACCTATGAGTGCAAGTATGCTTATATAGCAATAACCAGTGAGCCAGTACACTATAATGAAGCCATTCATTCGGACAGTAAAAAGGAGTGAAAAAAGGCTATAGATGAGAAGTATAACTCATTTATTGAAAATAACATATAGGACTTAGTCCCTCTTCTGGAAAATTGGCAAGCTATAGGATCCTGATAGGTATATAAAATTAAGTATGATAGCAATGGTGGCATAGAATGATATAAGGCCCAATTTGTGGCAAAGGAGTATTTACAAGACTTTGGAGTTAACTATGATGAGATATTTTCCCCAGTATTTAAGCTTACTTTGCTTAGAATACTTCTTGCAATCGGAGCCAAGTATAATTATGAAATACATCAAATGGATATTAAGACAGCTTTCCTAAATAGAGATATAGATACCAAACTATATATTCATCAACTACAAGAATATGAACTCTATGACAATGAGAAGAAGTTAGTATGCAGACTATATAAAGATCTTTATAGTATAAAGCAAGCAGTGAGACTATGGAACCAAAAGATCAACAATTATCTTATAGAAGATAATGGGTTCAAACAATGCAAAGTAGACTCATATATATATACTCATAATACATTCTCAGAAATAGTGTACCTGGGAATTTGGGTCAACAATATCATTCTGGTTGAGATGACAAGTGAGATCAATAAAGTAAAGGCAGCACTATGCAAGAAGTTCAAGATGACAGATATGGGTGATATGTCTTTCTTTTTGGGGATATCTATTATATGTGACAGAAATGTGTATACTGTATATCTAAGCCAAGGAGCCTATATTTAGACAATACTTGAGTGATTTGGCATAAGTGAATGCAAGCCAGTTAGAATATCTATGGGGACGTCTATAAGACTAAAGAAGTTTGATACATCTGATGAATATGATAATAATGATATTCCCTATCAATAAGCAGTAGGATCTCTCATATATCTCATGCTCAGAATAAGACCCAACATATCATATATAATCAACAAAGTGGCATAATACTTATCATACTATGACAATTTGCATTAGATGGTAATTAAGTATATATTTAGGTACATTAAAGGTACAAAGAGCTATATACTCAGTTTGGGTGATAAAGGAGTAAGCAGGAGTACTATAAGTCTTTTCAGTATGTATAATGCTAATTGAGCTAGTAATTTAGATAATAGAAGGTCTATAACAGGATACTTCTTCTATCTCAATGATAGTGGAGCTATTTTGTAGCAAACTTGTAAGCAATCTTTGGTGGCAACATCATCTATGTAAGTGGAATATCAAGCATTATTTATGGCAATGAAAGAAGCTATCTGGCTTCATGAATTGCTAAAGAATCTGGGATTTCCCCAAGGATCTATAACTATATGACAAGATAATCAATCCACCATCACTTTGGCAAAGAATCCTATATATTATGCAAAAACTAAGTATATTGATATACAGTACTATTATATATAAGAATATGTTGAAAACAAAGCTATATGTCTAGAATACATCTCTATAGAATGAATGGCAGCAGATTCACTCATAAAAGTTCTTCTAAGGGTAAAGTTTAAATTCTGCATATGTGGAATGAATGTTATAGTAAATGGATAAAAATAAGTATTGCAGATATTACAGTGGAAACCTACAAACATTGCTCAGGTTTTTCATTTTTTACTACTTCTCTTATCTATTTTCATACTTATCCCTTAGATAGTATTAAAATGCAGCCAAATTTGACTACAATTT